>WYDI02008960.1:7439-48082 GCA_009867235.2 Psittacus erithacus | reverse complement strand
AGAAGGACAGGTTGTGGGGGGAAAACAAGCAGGCTACATGCTTTGTCTAATTTACGACTAAGCTTAAACCACAACATACAGAAATATCTCCTTTTCCCCTTTCTCCTTAGGTGGGCCTGATTACGGCCAATAAATAGATGTGTATGCAGTCCCTGTTGCAGTATTTAGACCAAATTGAAAACCTAGTATTGGTTCTGCAATCCTGAGATGAATTGCACTCTGAGATAGATTTTCAGGTATTCTTATTTCATAATTCTGAAGGGAAACATTTTGGTAGCACAGTTTTGCCGGTTTTGCAATGGTAGCTACATCTTACTCTGACTTAGTTTTAACAGGTTTGATAAGTAGGTGAAAGGCAAGCTGAAAACTTAGACTTATATGAAGTGAAAAACCAAAAGGTTGTGACATCCTTTTCCATTAAGAGCGTTTACAATTAACTTTGTTCATATGGATTTAATTATGAAGTCCTTAGTGGGTGCAATAAACAAGCTTTAGTCACATTAAAGATGAGCTGTTCTCAAAAAAAAAAAAAATCAGCTCAATCTCTGCAGAAAGCATTGTTATATTTTAAAAGAGAGGAAATGTAAAATATTCTAAGATTTTATAACTGCCATTAAAAGAAAAAATAAAATTATTAATAATTACAGGTTTGTTCATTAAAGGGTCCATGACAACCTAAAGAAGAATATTTAAGGCTGCAGTAGTCAGACTGGCAACTTTATTCGCTGTTACTGCGCTAGTTTCATAATACGTACCACAGTATTTTTAATTTTTTTTATTTATTTTTTTTTTCAAAGATGACTGAAACCTTTTCTGGGACTTACAGGGGAAGAAAGAGAGAGATTTAACATCAGCAACTGGACCTGCTGTACCTAGTTGAACAACAGAGGAAATACATTAAAAAGCTTAAATTATTGCTTAATGAAGAACACTGACAGTCCTGATAAAAGACATAGAAGATTCCAGTCTGATTATGTTTCGAAAAACATTGCTATCACTTTATGCTGCAAACTCTTTATAATGCAGCAAAGCTATTCTTTTTGAAAGTAGTATGAAATTCTATGGGAACTTAACTTTTTTAGTCTTCTTACTGTTTTTTGCTTCTAGGGGTAAGAAAACTGGACATGATATAGATTTTTTGATCACCAGTCCAGGACCAAGAGAAGATGATGAACTTCTGCATAAAGTTGTTGACGTATGGAAAAAGCAGGTATGAACTTAATAACATTTGGCTGAAGAGGAAATATTCTAACAACACCAATTTAAGCTTACGCAGTGCTTAGAGAATGTTGACTCCTTTTTGCAGATGACTGCAATATTTTGAAATTGGATAGTGCTCTATTTGGTTATTAATCACGATGATTTAGGTTCATTCTCCAGCTCTGAATGCTAAAGTTGAAGGTTATGTCAGAAGTACTTTGTACACATTCTGTTATATCTTACTCTAAGACTATGCAGCTAGCCAGAGGTAAGAAATCAAGCTAGATGGAGTTTTGAGTGTCACAGAAAACTGTTCTTATACTTTGAAATAAAAATGTATTTGTTTAATTTCTCATTGAGATGGGAGTAGGTTTTCCCTAAGGGAACCACTTCAGGGAGCTCCAGCTTTAAGTGTATTGGATTTGGGTGATGTCATGATGTGAGGTGAGCAAGTCTGAAAGCTTAGGTACCAAAGCCCTGAAATTCTAACTTCTTTTCAGCCCATAGACCAGCATTTTTCCTGGCTTCCTTTGGAATATTGTAAAAATTGACATAGTCTTCCATGATGTCTGGGTTTGGAAGAATGCACACATTTCACAGAGGAACTGTTCATCTAAGAGGGCCTGTTTTATTTCTATTCAGCTTTCTTCAGTTTCAAGCAGCTCTGAAGTTGGAGGATTCTGAATTATAACAGATGCCTGTACCTCAAAATATTGCTGGGTCAGAAATATAGTATCTTGGGAAGAATTAGCTTTTGTTTCTTCTTCTACCTTTCTAGCCAGCTAAGATATTTTTCAACATTTACTACCTGTATTGTTCAAAGGAATTGAGTGCATTTCAACAAGTGAGAGGCCAACACTCTTGAGGTGAATCACCAAATACACTGCTGCTAAGTCAGCTTTTAGTGCAGATAGCCTGGAAAGAATGCTTTTGAATTGATTCTTGAACTCTGTACTTAATGTGCAATGGGTTAACACAGGAAAGACATCCAACCAGACAAAAGCTTAGCTGACTGTAGAAAGTGACCTGTTTCAAGGTGGTCAAAATCTTTCAACTGGCTTTAATGGAAGGGCTTCAAACTTGTTTTATCCTGGTAAAACATATTGACTGAATTCCTCTTTCTCCCTTTGGCTTTTTTGTCTTTGAAATGTTAACAGTTTATTATTAATTTTTTAGATTTCTGTGACTTCCATCCTGATTCTTCACAGCAAGTGTATGTATTGAATTAGATTGCTAGCAGGTATAATTTATCATGCTCCAATGAAATGCAATGAAGCTGTGACAATTAATGAGTGCTGAGGAGCTACTCTATTTATATCTCTTATTATTTATGTCAAGTTTCTTTCTCAGTCATTCTACTCCCTTTATTCTGAGAAAAGTTGCATTTTTTTTCTTGGAAGCTGTTCTTTTACCTTCTTAAGCAGACTAGAATCTCTAGAAACCCATGTGTGGGTGCTCCAAAAATCATGTTTCTTATACACAGCAGAAAAGAAAAGTGACAACAGGCTGAGAATAGAGCCTGTCCTGAGTGCAGCCTTTTATTCCTTCTCCCTTTTCATCATACTCCACTCACATGAATGAGAACAATGGCTACAATCTGGCAACTGCTGGAGCTTTTCAGGTCATTCAGAGCTGCCTTCATTAAATGGAATTGAAAGAAAATAAATAGAAAATAAATCATTCTTGATGATTTTTTAAGGATAAAATTTGGCAGAAGCAAGTGCAGGGAGAGTATGGGAGGTCAAGGGTGGCCGAGGGTTTGATGAAAAGATTAGGGTTCATTTAGAAATCCCAACATGGCGAAAATGTCAGAAGGGGAGGTGCACAATGGCCATAGAAAACAAACCCAAGCAAGCTGGGAATTGTTTAAAGGTATAGACACATATTTCCTGTGTTCTCTTTGTCTTCCAGAATTTTTATGGCTTATACTCCTTCTCTGCTGTGCCTGTTGCTTTTACTGGTACTACTAAAAAGTAAGCTGCCAGCAAAATCAAAATGCAAAAAAGAAAGACATGAATTACACTCCACTTGCTTTTTTATTACCTTTGATTTCTAAGGGGGAGGGAAAGACAGACAAAAACCCTCAAATCTAAAGCACTTTTATACTTTTTGACAGTACACCTGTAGTCAGTTCCACAGCTTTCCACTTTTGTGCTACTGCTTCAAAGCCTAGATTCATCAAAGAACATCACTGAGGTCACAATGTTGACTTCCTTTCAGCAGCTCTTAGTGAAGGATTGTGCAATGTTTAGCTTCTAAACTACAGACCTCAGTCTTATTTAAATAGTATAAAAAGGCCTTTCTCAGAGTTGAAAAGTTTAATGTAACAAGATCCTTTCATTGAAAGCTGCTGAAAACTAAGTGATTAAATCAACACCATCATGTTCTTTGGTGCAGCATCACCAGCAATAAATGGGCCAAGGAACAGATAATACAAAGTCATCATTAAGCTTCTCAAAGTAGAGCATCAAAATGGAAAAGCTACAATGGAGTACACAGATTATGGTTTTAATCATTCAAAAACCTTCTTAGAGAAACTAAGAAATGACTTCTGTGGCTTAGAGCTTGGAAGTCTGAGGGCAAACAGGCTGAGCCATCTCTGTTGTTGCAGCTTCATTCACATATGGTGTAAAGACATTTTCATTTTTTTGTTTAAAAACCTATATAGCTATATTTAGCTCTGTTCCTGTTGTTACTTTTAACAAAGGAAGAGATACCATTACTAATGGCACTTCTGCACTTTTCATTTGTTCCTTTGGTATTCATGTAAGTATAATGTTGCATTTTTCTTATGGCTTTTAGGAAAATGAAGAATGTAGATGGCTGCCTGTGTACACTTTTTGCAGTGTATTAGTAGTATGGCTTAGACTCTATTATTCACCCTTACTGAGGTGAACAGCTCAAGAAGGGGAAGTTTTGATGTTCCCTTAAGGTGGATGGTGAGGAACAAGTAACTGGTCTCACTTCTTCATTGCAGGAAATATTTTTTTGGAAACAGGGTTCACAGAATAGCATCACTTTCCTTATTGAGTGACAGCTGGATTTTAGCAGCAACAAAACCTATTTACAAGGCAAGATACAGAAATGGTTAAGAGGCTGGAGCAAAGAGCTTATTTTTTTTCAGATGAATGCTATGCCCATAAGGTTGCAGAGTGCAGAGCTCCTTTATGAACACATATTGATTGTCTCACATCTCACCTTTTGACTCAAGGTGTTATGATTTTTTTTTTTATTTTCTTTTTTTCATTCTGGCTCATATTCAGCAGGGGCTGAGGACACTCTTACCTAAAATAGACTATTGCATGGTGGTTAGAGCACTGGACATAAAAGAACTTGGCTTAAATTGCTTTAGGCAGAAGATGGGTTGAATCTGATTGTCCTGCTTGTGAGGTTATTGCATAAAGTAGGCAGAAGTGTTCCATTTCCTGCTCTAAGTGAAGATCCAAGCAGCAGTGGCATTTCTTATGGCATTTGATCTTTCTGGTCTATATTGTACATCTGTATGTAGGGAAGTATGTGTGTATGTATTTCTCTCTATCTATCTTGTTCAGTGCAAATGCTCATATCAGAGACAGAGGGAAGTGTCATTCCTGGACTCCAGTGCTGGTCTGTCCATTGCTGTCAAAATCAGGTGGTTCAGGACATGCCCAGAATTAGACCATTCTGACATACAGGGAACTTGAAAATGCAAAAGGGCTCAAGGCAGCTGCATGATTCTGCAGCAGCTGCAAAGTTTTGTATTGTTGATCAATCCTTTGATGCCATTTGCTAATGATTTCTCTCCCTGCCTGCTCAGGGAGAGGAATTCCTCCATTCCTCAGGCCTGACTGCTCCCAGGCATCTGTTCGTTGAGCTGTTCCACTTTATAGAATTCAGTATGTATCACCTAGGTAGAGATGTTTCCAAACTAACATGCCTACATCCTGTTTTGGATTAGCTATAAGTATTTAATTAAAAAAAATCCAGGAGGAAATAAAAAGCAGCAACATATATCCATTTCAGAAGAACATACTGGATTAGATTTTCAGGTGTTATAAAATGTTCCTATTTAGCTTTAAGATAATTAATACAGCTACGAAGAATTTTGAATAATGACATCTTGCAACATTAAAAATAGGATAGGATTTCATTTCATTAAAAGAGACAAAGAATGCTAATGACCATATTTGGATTTATTTTTCAGCTATTAATTTTATATTTTTCAAAAAAAATCACACTTCAGTTTGATCATGGATTTACTCCAATATCAATGGTATTGATGTGCCAGCAGTCTATTTAACTAAAAGTCCATAATACTATAAAAAAAAGGAAAAATGATTGTGGGTATTAACATAACTGTCCTAAACCCATACATCTGGTTTTGATGGGTGCTGTAAATTTGAGAAATGAAAATACGTACATTTTAAAACTTGATTGTGTAAACAATGTCTGCAGCACTTTATGGTGTATAGATCAAACTGAAATTTGCAAAGAGCTGCAGATTCCCTGACACAGAGTAATGACAAGGCTGCTGTTTTGCAGCTAGCAGTAGCCAGAGTTTCACACAGTCTTCATAGCTGGCTGCTCCTCCAGGCAATACTTTTTCAAAACACACAGAAGTGCCACTTCAGCTTTATTTTATGAGGTAATGGTGATGCCCAATGCCTAATCAAATTAGGTTAATTAGAAACATCCCAATGGAAATGATCTAGGATTTGGCTCCTATTTAAAGGTGATATCCTGACTTTGAATCAGGTTTCAACTGCTTGTTGCACTCAGCACTTGTGTGATTGTTGCCTAACTGCGTTTTTTTTTTTAAGTTGAAGTAGATATTTACAACGGTCTACATCCTCTTATATTCTTCCTTTTAGCTTTAGAAATTCCCCAGCCGGCAAATGAGGATAAAACACTACAGAATAACCCAGAGCCAAGCAGTCCTAAAATATCTTCCTAGCCACACATGCTAACTGTGACCATCTGCGTATAGTTGAAATGTATTCAAGTAGAAGATGGCCTAGTCAACAGGGGAAAACAGCAGTAGAAAGGCTCCAATACTGATTTGTTACAACTGCTTCATGATTGCTTGGTGTTGACTCCAAGGAGTAGTCCTCTGAAGTTCCTAAATATGAAAATAGGATGAGGAAAAAAACAAAAAAAAAGAAAAAGACACAAATATAAATGCTGCAGTTTAACAGACAGAATTTGTACTCCTCAAGCAGCTGAGAGATATCAAAAGAAGGACCTTTAGTAAGTGTGGTAACCAGGATGACTTCAGATAAAGGGCATTCAAAGACTGATATGTCAAACCTCACCCATTTTAATTTACAACTTTATATTCCTGTATATATACAAGTTGCAAGATGGAAAAAATTACTCTGAAAACTAAGTAAAGCTGATGCAAAAGAGATTATCTATAAGATGATAACACAGCTAAGTGTTAGAATGAAAATATTGGTGAAACAGAGGATACAATGTATGACTAAATATTAAAAATTAACATCTTAAAAGGCCTGAGCATTTTATGTCAAGGACATTTTATCTATTACAGACGTACAGGTAATATACAATAATATATCCTCCAGAGCTTACAGGCTAAAAATCCACGTGTGGCCTACTGGTGGCCCTGTGTGACTGTCCTCAGATCTCGCTGAGAAGAAGCACTAGCTAGGTGCTCTCTTCTTGCCCATGAAGAGAGAAATCACTGCAGGCTGTAGTATCTTGCTGGATTTCTCAAATGATCAGAAACAAATCTTCTACTTGGTCTTTGCACTTACAGTAGAAATGCTATTCCTTTTGTAGTCCATCTAAAGGTGGGCTTTAATTCTTGATTTCTTGCACCAAAATGAGGAGACTTCAACTTCATTTGAATAAAGACAAAAACACTGATACAAACTGTGGCAAAGTGCAAAACTGGTGATCTTAGACACTATCTACAAACATCATACAGATACTGAAAATGTGGATACTTGGAACTGTAAAATAAGACTTTACCAAAACTTAATCTGGTTAAGATTTTGCTTAGGGAAAGACATGATTTAGATTTGTTCTGGGATATGCTATGCAATACCCCAAATCTCAAAGAGCAGAAAGAAAAGCAAAGCAAAATATGAGAAAACGCTGAAGTAGCTAGATGATTTTTATGGAGAATGGGAAGAATGCCAGTGCTTAATCAAAGCTTGAAGTCATCAATTAATGTTCAATGATCAATGAAAATAAAAGTATTTTTAGCATTAAAAGTGACAAAATTAACCTGAAGGCAGGCATAGTTTTATCAGAAAGAGTGAGATAATAAGCAGTTATGCATTAACATTCAACAGCTGTTTTGAGTCTATATTTGGATGTAGCAAGCATCAGTGCCTTTTGACATTGGAGTAAAATTAAGAACAAATTACTATCTCTTTTAAAGATGGATGTGAAAGGGCGCCTGCTAAAATTAAGCATTTTCAAATAATCAGACTTAGAAATTAGTAATCCAAGAGAATGAGCTATGTAAATAATTTCCTGTTATTTAAAAGAGGATTTATAAATTTATAAAAATTCCAAGGAAGTCAAGGAATGTCAATGCAAATCAAATAGTTATCATTAAAAAGGTTGACCCAGTGACCCATAAAACATCCTGTGACTGATTTGCAGTAAAATAATGGGATTGTTAATTTGAAACAAATCATCAACAAAAACCTGGAGGCTGAAAATATAATAATATCTATCAGCATCTTTTCATAAAAATCATATCTTTTAAAGTGTTTTTGTTATGCTTTTTTTGTGTTGTTCAGAATTATAGCTCTGAGTGACAAAAATCATTTTATTGCTGTATTCTCCAAGGTGTTTAACATATTATCATGTAAAATTACCAGAATTGCACTATATAAAAGAAATAATCAAGACCTGCTGTTTAATATTGAGATGTTCTTCTAAAAAATCAGTTCACTGTCACTAGTGTTCGTAAGAGGTCTGAAGTAGAGACCCCTGTAGTTAACCATCAACAGCCATGAAATAAAACCACTTCTATACACTCTCAGTTCAATACTAAAATAAAACCCAAACCCTACACTCTCCTCTGCAATAAAAACCAAGACAACCCACCAACCAAAACCCAACGTAAACCTAATATGATTCTTTACTATATATTAATGTATGTATTAAGTAAGTCAGGAGGCATTCTTGACCATGCTTCTTTATGGTGAGTGTAAGAATCCCTAGTACAGAGGAAGGAGAATGTGTAAACATTTGAGAGTCTTCAAAGCACAAACAAATAATTAATCCAAGAACCTAAAGAAATCCTGATGATGGAGATTTTAGGAAAAAGAGTCTATATATCTCATCAGTGAGGAATAGAAGTGGGTTTGATCAATGTGTAGGTTTTAAACAAATGTAAAAGCAGATATGAAAAGACGTGATAGTTGTAGGCTTGTTGATCTTGATGGAAACTAACAAATTTGTCTAGTCAGAGTGTGAAGTTACTAAGTTCAGCTTAGTAGGTTTGCTTCTATTAAACACTTGATAGATTGAAGAAAGTGGTTTATGCATGATTGTTGCTAACCTTTATAACAAAGTTAAATTTCTTTTACAATTTCTTTTGGAAAAACAAATCTCAGAAGTCTTTACTTTCTGTGAAAGTGGGAGCTTAGAGGAGACAGTCACAGTGGTTTACTATATTTTATGAATCTATAAAAGCTAAATTAAGGCTGAGCATACCAAGACTGAGACACATGTTTAAGTGTTTTAGTCATGTGTAGCCACTTCAAGAAAGTACAATCTTTTTGCCAGCGGAGCTTTCCTGCTATAGATGTCTTCAATGACACTGAACATTGTTGAATTGTTACATATCAAGCTCCATTTCTGTTCTGAAGACTCAAGGATGACTGAAGAGAGCAGTATGATGGACAGTATCTGCTTTAATTACTTCATTATTGTGTATTTGATAATTTGTATTCTTAAAAAGTATGTGCTGAGCAGCAGAGAGAAGGCGGCTGCTACTTGTCTTGTCCAAGGTGCTGTGCTTTGGATCTCCATGCATAGAACTGGTTGGACTCAATGATCTTAAAGGTCTTTTCCAGCCTAAACAATTCTATGATTTTATGAGAGGTTTTCTGGCTGGTGAAGGGAGATTGCACTTTACCTGAGGGCAGCTGAACATGCAGAACTTGGAAGTGCAGGGTAAGTCTGAGATGCCCAGGAAATCAGTAGCCTTGGAAGCTGCCTAGAAATGCAAAGAACAGGCACAGAGACAGGCTAGCGGAATGACAGAAAGATGCTTTTCCTAACAGCCTAGAAGGGATAGTCAGAGTTCACTGCCAGTAGTCATTGAAAAGGTGGCTGGCTAAAGAGCAAGGATGAAAGAAAGCACTACCTCTTTCCATTCAACATTTCCTATAGTGCTGGATTAGAAGAAATTAATTTGCAATGCTCTATTACTTCAATTTTTCTTACTCTGATTGTTCTTTATTATAAAAGAATAATCTTTATGTTTTAATAAAATCTGACTTTTGAGGATCACTAGTGTTTTGGTGCACTTCCTTCAAACAAAAGGCATGGGCAGAGCTCTTCTACCTCTGGAGATTCCAGACCTTGTCACAAGGAAATCTCACGCAACAGACACAGTCCAAATGCTCTGTTTGGAATCTGCCAGAAAGACTGTGCTCTGGATAAATCTCTTTTTTTTCTAGACGTCTGCCAAGTGGGAAAGCATCAGTCCTTACTCAGAAATTTCTGCTGACGTAACTTTAAAAGGCTTAGGATGAAAGAACTGAGGAGGAAAATTGCAAATATTGCCTCCTTAGTACAGGGCAGGACTTTGCCATTATCAGATGACCACCACTGCAGATCCCCCTTAAAGGATCTGCTAATATTTTTCCAAAAGCTGCAGCTGTTTCAAGTTTCTGCTTAGCCCAGATTTAGCCCAGGACAGTTCTGTGTTTACTGAAGCTGCATTTTGCATTAATTTTTAAGATAACTGACTAGAAACTCTGGAATTACAGTAAAACCAGTCCCGCAATTCAGTGTCAGCAATATCTTCTCTTTAGGGCTTACTCCTATATTGTGATATCATCGAATCAACATTTCTGAAGGATCAGATACCAAGCAGAAAAATTGATGCCATGGATAATTTTCAGAAGTGTTTTGCAATTTTAAAATTGTGTCAGCCAGGAGTAGACAACAGCAGTTACAACACATCAAAAAATATTGATATGACAGAAGTCAAAGACTGGAAGGCAATCCGTGTGGATCTGGTCATAACCCCTTTTGAGCAATATGCGTATGCTCTGTTAGGCTGGACAGGCTCCAGGGTAAGTAACCACAACAGTCCATGTTTCGTTAGCATTCCTAACCTACTTTTGTTATTGCTGGACCATTCAGAGTTCATGGATTTTTTAAAAAATGTTCCTTCTCTCCACGTGTCACATTTCATGCTGTCATCAACCTGTGATCATAGATTGGAACTGATGAAGTCCTCACTCACATCTATGAATATGTCTCTAGAGGCGTTAACATCTGTTTTCCTCACAGTTTAGCGTTTATGTACGTGAACTGAAGAGCTAGATTTTCAGTCACTTGCATTGTCTTTTTACATGATAGTAGTGTTAAATAGCAATTTACATGGTTACTGGGTGGAGAAATTATTTGGAAAGTGTCACGGATTTTTACAGGGAATTAAATATTTGAGGAAGACATGTTCTGAATTGGAACTTAATTTGTTTTGTAGGAAATTGAAAACCATTTGACTTCTTTCTTTTGGGATTAGATAAAATGCTTTGTTTCACTAATATATTAATTGTTTAAAATCAGAAAAAATTGGCAAATTTTAAATCTACGCATTATTTTTGAAATAGAATAAAATATGTTTTGATTGATATTTGAAGAAGTTAGGAAAACTTGAAATGATACTTTCACAATAGACACAATCAATGGGTATAATATAAAATAATACAGGTTTTTTTTTTTTTCATTTTCTATCTAAATGCAAGTGCTGAACTCAAATGATTAATCTCTCCCTGGGCAGAATTAGTTTTTAATCTGTTCTACATGCTTGCCTTCTGATGCTCGTTTTCTTAGGGAGTGATTAGATTATATGGTAGGAGAGCTCCTGAGCCTGCTCTGAATGATCTTTTGATGTGCTACAAAAGCAGTACAGGTGCATTGCTACTCTGTTCTACTCAGGTTAATTGGAAGCAGGATGTTTTAGACCAGGAAAAATGTTGCAATTGATGTATTATCCTGCTGAGCTGATGAGTTACTTCAGTCAGTTTTCTTTTTTGAGATAATAAAATGCATTTATTTGGACCTTAGATTAAGTTCTGCAGACTCTTTGGTCCTTCTTATCCTGGAAGTGTTTGGCTACTTAAAAGCTCTTCTCTCAAATCTGTTGGGAGGTGTTTCACACTGTAAGAGCCCATCACTGGCTTACTTTCTCATACAGTGCCCAGACTAACCAACTGAAATGATGGACCATTGCCTTTCAAAGCATTGTTCTTTCAGATGATTCACTTTTTCACACTATAGTAATTTAATTTGTAGGTATTGGTTTAGTATTTGGTTTGGGGTTGGAACTTTCAGTAACAATTTTGTTTTGTCAGAATTTTTGATATTTGCAGTATTTTTACAGCAATTTGGACGTGATCTGCGGAGGTATGCTACTCATGAAAAGAAGATGATATTGGACAACCATGCCTTATATGACAGAAAAAAGGTACTGTTTATTCTCATAAATAAAGCTATTATGTTTTTATTTTTGAGTCTGCATTTTTAGGTTATTATTGGTATTTGAGTATATAGAATAGTTTAGCTTGATTCTCTGTCTATCACATAGCAAACCAGTCCCACCTTCAGAAGAGGTAATTTTACTGGCAGAGCCTGATTAAACCTGAACAAACCTTTTTTGGCATTGCTGAGGTTATTTCTGAAATTTAGCAAGAAACATACGTTAGACAATGGTGTTTGGAAGTGCAAAGTTCATGAAACTGAAAACAGCTTATCTGCAAGTATTTCAAAAAAGTATTTTACTGTCCTGACTCAGAATGAAAGGTCATTTCTTTTTCCCAGGCACAATTTTAACAAAGATTGTACTGATATTTCTAATTAAAAATAGATGTTCAGTGGTACAGGCACAGCCAGAAGTTCTAAGGAAGATTTTCCTAGGATATGATAACTAAATGGACCTCAGGAATCATCCTGCTTTTAAAGCCCTGCACGTAGAAGTCTTTGTGGAGTTCTGTTTTGTCAGGCTTCCCAGTCTTGGTAATAATTGATAGTTTTTCTGGTCTGAATGCTCTTGGCTGCAGTTATACTAATCTCTGCATTTGTCTGGATTAATGTCTGTATTTGTATTAGGTCATTTTAATAATAAGCAAAAATCAATATTGAAGATATTCATTGATGTTATTAAATGGGAAGTTAAGAGTACCATGTCAAGATTTTACATTGATCTTTTCTACATATTCCTTATAGAATGGAGACTGCTTTTAACATTTCTATTTACATGCAGCATTGTCTCATTGTTTGTGAGATGCAGCAGTGCTCTAAGCCCTCACTCAATTTCTGCTGTCTCTGTGTGTGCTTGTCAGGTTCAGGTGGCATGGCATCCTCAGTTCACATAGAAACCTGGGGAAATGATCAGCGTAATGATCCATTTAGTCAAATATCCTGTCTCCAACAATTGTCAATAATAGATAAGTATGCTATCAAATGTCCAAAGGGGAGGTAGTTTCTTCATGAACACAGGGACAGTGTCAGTGTCTTTCTGTCTTTTATAGTTTGAAAGCATTCAAAACATAAACTGTGTGCCTTAATATAGCAAATATTATTATCTGCAAGTTAATATGTGCTCTGTTAAATAGCTTTTAGGGGGCAACAGATAACTGCACTAGGGAAATACAAAAAAATTAAGAAATGCCAGAGTTATTTTTTGTGTGCAGCAAAACTTGCTTGCCTGGTATACAAGTATATATGTCATTATATCTGCTGCTTTTACCCAGAACCCTAAGGCATTCAGTAGAATAGAATCATAGAACAGTAATGCAAAAAAGACACCGTTCGTTCATGAGCAGCATCAATCAGTATTTTTTTTCCTTTATTGTTTTTAGGCTTTGTATTTGACATGCCATTCAAATCATTCTGGGAAAGAAAATGTGAGTCTCTGTGTGTATTTCACAGCACTAGCCAGGATGTTTCAGAGATAAATTATGAGTTTATTTTCACAGTGCTCTCTGTGAAAAAGGTGGTCTTGTATTCCTGAATTTTCAAGTAAAGAACTGATGTAGGGAAAGATTTAAAGCCCAGAAATCCATAGATTTGAAGGGCCCCCTGTTTGCAGTCGCTGGCCTGAACTTTCTCCTGTTGACTATGTGCCTCATGACTTTCAAAAATACATAGAAATATGTATAGTCATAACATGTTTTCCACAGCCATCATCTGTAGCTGTAACTGAATCTCCAGACCTTCTACATGTCTGAATCTCAGCTTACATTTCCTCACTGCACTGCCCCAAATTGAAGATACATAATTAGTGGAGATTTAAGGAGCAAGCCTTACAAAATATTCCTTATTTCTATGACAAAGGCAAGAAAAAAAAAAAAGCCAAACTTTCAGGGAAAGTTTCAACTGTCTTGATCATAAATTCTTCAATTTAGAATTTCCACATATCAAATGAAGTACATGAATATATTGACTGTCCCTTTTGGTGGGGAGTGAACTGTGCTTTTGAATGTCTATTTGTTGTCATCCCCTCCAATAATATCAGTCTCCCTTTTCTCATTTAATCCCAGACACAGCCAGTTCACTTCCGAATTTTATTTTCTGCTGCAAACCACAGAATTCAAAACAAGATTTCATGTTAATCTGTTGATGCAGCATTTTACTGTTCTTGTCTCTACTGCATTCTCAGAAATTGCTAAATTACATTACCTGAAATTTTCCACAAAGAAAGAAAGTTCTAAGTCAGATATGTAATGTGAAAAATTTCAGACCAGGCAACACTGAAGCTATAATCTACTTAAACAAGGGTCTTTTATCAAGTACTGTCATTCTAATGAGAAGCAGGAGACGCACCCTTCCCTAAGTATTCCACTACTTATAATCTGAGGTGTTAAAATAAAATAGTTTTTATTTTTAATTTTGCAATTTTGTATTAAGTTATTCCCATAAAGGGTATTTTGAGCAAAAGCCTTCCACACTACCACCCAGTGTGTAATGAAGTCAAGGATGTGCATAGTACAACAATGGTGTCTGTAACTGTGAAACTTGAGAGGATGACCCATAGTGGAAGAGAAGTTTGCAGTAAGTTGTGTGACTGCCAAGCTTGATTAATTTTTAGGGTCATCAGGTCAGTTTAAAATCAGTGATGAAAATAATTACTGACTTTAGTGCTGTTTAAGGGAACATATACTCAAATTGTGGATTGGTTAGGGTTTTTTCGGTTTTCTTAAATCTTAATTAGAAGATTAGAGAACCTTCTTTACTGTAATTCTAGTGCTTTTAGGTCATTTTAAAACCATTTGACTAGCACTGATGTTTTATCTGTTAAATTTAGATTAGAACATTGAACACATGTATTTCATAAGGACATTTTTCTTTGTGGTAGGAAACCTTCCTTTCTCAAAGGGAAGCTTTCTCAAAGCTAAAAACAATTAGGAAACAGATATCCCTTGTGCATGTTGCTCAAGATCCCTCAACACAACCCTAATTAAGTTTAATTAGGCACCACAGGTAAAATATGAATCACATCTTTTCCATATTTCTCTCCTTATTTGCTGAAGAGAGGTTGCCTGATGTCACTGGCTCTGTCCAGGCAGACAGACTTTCATGCACAACTCTGTAACAGTCACTGGGTTATAATTCAGGAGCTGGGCCAAATCCCTTCTACTTCATTCTTCTTTTATTACTCTCTGTGTGTGTGTACAGCAAAAGGCATAGAAAGGTCATGGAGAACCAGACTAATTCTTGATCTTGATGAAGACCAAATCCTTTCTTTGAAAACATTTGTCTGTCATTATTTCAAATTTTGCAAGCTGGTCTATAAAGTTAAGAAGCCATGTGACAGCATATGTATACTTTGATTTATTTATTTATTTTTTCTGTTGGAACATAACAATGCCTGTGAGAAAATGTCTTTCATTATAAAAGAAAACAATTTCCTGATTTGCTCTACATTTCAATGTATAATTTGGTATTCTTTATTGTTCCATATTAATATTTATCAGCCCTTTGCCACTGAAGCTTCCACTATGGCCTGCTGCTTGAAATGTGATGCATGGAAGAGAATCCCAGATTCCAGCATTCAAGAAGTTGCATCAGGAGAAAGTCCTGGTTACTGTCATGTATTTCCAAAGGGATTCTGACAGGAATAGGGAGCATTAACACAGCAGTTAGGAATCAATTACATAGCTTTGCAGAAGGTAACAAAAGAAACAGATATTTCCTTGAGGTGCTCATTACGAAGTTACACTGTGAAATTATTCCTCAGCTTTGATTTCTTTTAATATATATTTTTTCCTAGTGTGGATCTTTTTGATATATTTGTGAGTTTTGGAAGACAATGTGTGACTATCAAACTAATGATTTTTTTTTTTTTCAGTTCTGTAATAAAAAGGGCATTTTGTAGATCTTCTTTTGGTAGGAAAACTGTGAGAACAAAAATTTGAACTTACTATCAATTTTCTGTCAGCCTCTTTTTCATAAAAAGATGAGCGGATGTCCAAACCTGTGCCTCTTTAGAACTATGTTCTAAAGCTATGGAAATCAGCACTTGTATATGTCAACTTGAAATATGAAATTTCTGATTTACAGCAGCTAGAGATCAAACCTTGCAATGATTCCCACACTTATGGAATGAAAGACTTTGTTTATCAGCCATCAGGAAGAAAGAAAAATTGTATATTCCTCATGTCTTGTAATATTATTATTGCTGTTGCACTGGTTACAAATGACATGACACATTTATGTGCTGTCTCAGTAAAGTAGAAGTGTTTTTACAAAAAAGGAATTTTTTTTCCTGTGTGAACCATAAGTCAGGTCAAGTGAATGATAGGCTCTTCTTTAGGAAAAATAAGGTCATTAGGCTGGAAATCATGGCATCACTGGTTGTTTTTACACCCCTCTGTGATGGTTTAAGGGTCTAAAGGGTTTATCCCTTAACCCACTATAAAGAATTTTTGGTTACAACATGCATTGTGCTCTTCATCAGGAGCTAATAAGAGTGTACACTCTGACCTCTGTTTTTACGTATTTATGTAATGGTTATCAGTTATCAGTTCACTGATTGAACTGCAGTTTTTAGTGTGCATGTATATATACAGTTTGCTACATACAGAGAATTGAAATGCAGTTTCTTTGCAATGATTAACATTTTGTGATGTGCTGGGTCAGTCGTTAGCAACTTTTGACAACATCCTGACATATTTTTATCTAAGTGAAATGGAGAGAGAGCTAGTGGATCTAACTAAAGAAGAAACAGCTCTAAACCCTGTTTTATTTTTAAATAGCTGTCTTTAAGCTAAATATATATCATCTGCTTGCATGAGAATGCAATAGATTTGTGATTTACTTTCACTTTAACGTTTTATTATTTTTAAAATGACCGGCAAACCACAGGCTTTCTGTTCTTAAAGGAATAGCTGTCCTTGAAGTATGAGTGCTTGTTCCCTTTCACAGTGCCAGTAACCTGGAATGAGATTCATGAACTTCAAAGGTTGTTGGTTGCTCTTTTTCCAGACTCTGGTGCTGTTAGTCAGAGTAGAGCACCCTTGTCTTGCAGAAGGGCACTGCAGTGTTTGAAGCTGGATTCTATGATATTGTATTTTTGAACTCTTCACCAAGAGGGTGGGACTTCAAGTGGGATTACTCTTCTCCTAAGAAATGGCTCTAGGACTTAATTGTGTGTTTTTCTTCAGTAAGAACATTACTTCAGGAAAAACTTCCCTTGTTCTCCAGAATATGAAATGCTACAATCCAGTCAGCTTATGAATTTAGCATCATCTTTAACTTTGAAGTCTGCACCACCATAAATATAACATCTGCCTGTACTCTTAATGCCTTTACTTTGTCTCTATGATTAATCTCATCCAAGTCTCCATTTCTTCTTAATTCGACATAGTTTCATTCAGTTTTGTAGACTCCAGTGTTTTTTTGACTCCAATTTTGCTGCCTGCTTTCTCTTGGGTACTATTAAGGCCACTTCAAAATCCAGGGAATGACTGCAAAAAGGGTGGCTACAACTTAGTGGTGCAAAATGTCAGTTTGAGAAGTTACTTTCCTTATTCTGATTTCAAAAGGATCCAACAGGCCATTGTGAGTTACCTAGAGAGCTGCTGTAGTCGTGGAAGATGGTAAGCTATGTCTTTCTGCTGAAACTGAAATTAACCAGTGTTAATATAGCTTGATTCCAGTCCTGAAAGTACTAAAATGAAACCCAAATTCCATCATCAAGAAAAGCTGTGTTTTTAGTTAAAGATTATTTTGTTTTAACTTCTATTATTATGACATTTGCTGTTAGCTGCTCTTTGGCATTGCTGCAAAACTTTTTGTTTCTTGTTACTCTTAAAATTCCACAGGAACATAAGTACGTTGGAATCCTTCTTTTTCCTTTTTCCTCCTGACTCTGTGTTTCTGGATGTTACTGAGGTTGCAGCTTGCAGTTCATAAATACTATGCTGTTGCGATCCCGGTCTTCCTTATGGCTCATCCCTTTGGAGATCCAATTCAGATACTCTGTCCTTGTTATATACAACTGTAGATCTACTGTGGTTTGGCTGGTTAAAGCTCTCTCTGCTCCTGATTCTCTGTGCATTGTCACTGAAAATAAAAGGTCCTTTTTCAGCTTCCAAAAGACCTGACATACTTGATTGTTAAGACGCTATACCTGTCACTGGTATCTAAAGTGTTTACAGTGATGATTGTGAAGACAGTTGTCCCGTAAACTTCCATTTCCATTGAGGAAACACAGCCTACATAACCGTTAATATTTAAAGGAAATGTTGAATGAGCAGGCTGAAAATCATGTGAAGTTTTATCAGTTAGATTCTTCAGGGCTGTGCATTTTCCAAGCTCTGAACTTGGAAAGATGTCTTAAGTGCACAGCCAAATCACTCTGAAATTTATGTGTAAAAATTTGTTCATACTATTGATGTTTTGGCTCAAAAGAGAAAACAATCAAGACTATAACTGTTAACATGTTTGGAAGGCATTCATATGCAGACTGGAAATGACCTACTCTGTGCCTTCTCTTACTCTGCAGTAGGTCTGTTATTACCTAGTACATACCACTTTTCTTGTATGACTTTATAACAGGGCATTATGTCAAGCTGGTAGACTGGCATGAGTACAGTTAGCCAAATGGTCGTGTACTGGTACAGACAGGTGACATCAGAGGGCATATTCAGATTTCAGGGTTTCATGGTCTCTGAACATTTTCTGATCCCTCTTTTAATCCTGATTTGGCTTGCAAAAAGGTAACATGAGAAGGAATTTTGACATTTGTCATGAAGTGACAAATGTGTGAGCTGAAGAGAGTGTTTGCTTTGTTGTAATATGGCCTGAAGAAGGAGGATGGTCCAGAGGTTTGACTTTCAGCTTGCAACTTAAATTGCACTTCAGTGAAATTTTATCTGTAGTTTTAAGTAAGTTATTTAACTTTTCTTGGTCTCACTTCCCAGTAGCAAAACTTAATTCCCACAATGAAAAGGTGCAGTAAGTATAAGTAGCTAACCACTGTAGCAAAACCTAGTTCAGTTTAATGAAAGACTTTCATCACCCAGTGTTTTGCCTTTCTCTATAACTAGGAGAAAGAATAAATATTTATAAAGAATTTTGATCATTCAGAATTTGTTTGTTCTTTCAGTCAGAGGGAAACTCAAATGTTGATACTTTCTGCAAATAGAAATACTTTTTTAATCTCAGCTTTGGAAACAATCCATAGATCAGGCTGTTCCAAACCTCCAAAGCTCAGGTAGCTCTTAGTGCTGCAAGCTCTGAGGCTCTTGGCTGGCTTCTTCAGGCTCATGGAGCCAACAAGCTCTGGGGACCTTGGCTCTGATGTAATTAAAATGACTTATTTGAACTCAGGCTCCTGGCAGCCTGACAAGCAAGTTGTTGGGAAGATGGGCAAGCTGGCAGGAGCACAAATAGGCTTAGATTTTTAAAAGTGCCTGGTAAACTAAATCCTATTGGATTATTCTTTCAGGGCAATATTTTGATAACTGTATCTTTTTCATGAAACATCCAGGTTCAGTTAAGTAGGAAAATGCCAACAAAACAAAATTCATTACTGTTTTGCTGAATAGATCTGTTCACAAGGCAGTGGGATATTATGTTTGTGGGACTATACATATTCTAAGTTGAAATATTGCTCCCTAGAACCCTGGGAAGTTACCTTCCAGTGATTCTCAGCCAACAGAACCCATGTATTATAGAATCATTTTGCTCTGTAGAGCTGGATGTGAGAATGCCCCAAACTGAAGTATAAAAGGTGCTTCTGAAAGATCTACTGTGTTATGCAAAGCCTAGACCTATCACTTACACCATGGATAAATCTGAATTTTATACAATGCAGGATTTATCAACCATTTTTACTACTACTTCCTAACTAAACTCCCTTATCTGAATTAAAAGTAGCACCACTGCGAAATACTTCAGAACCCATAATGTCAGAAAATAAACTTCCTTTTGTTTTTTACATTTTGGTAAGTATTTGGAAACAGTTCCTTGTAGCCACAGTAAAGAAGGATTTTTAAAACTTCCTTGCTGTACTTCACAGTTTCAGCTGTAGTGGGATTCTCTATTGCTCTTTCTTTTCATTCAAGGTATATTCATTATTCTTGATGCCATTTGCTGTTCAGCAGTTGCTCAGAGCCAAAGAGCCAGGCATAAGTCTGTTGTATTCATCTGTAATCACTTTCCATTTCACAGGAGATGATGGCCTAAAAAAAGAACTGGTTTCAATTGCTCTGTGCCAGAAAGTCTGAATGGTAGATTTCCTCAAATTGTTATCTTTTAAGCAAGTGAGTGGCCATGTGAGAATTAAGCTGAATGAGAGGTGGGATGGGCTAGATGCCTTAAGCTGCTGCAAGTACTTTTCTCTATTCCTGTTTTTTGGAAGGAGATTTCTAGGGATGGCATATGGAACAGCTTCATGGATGGATCATGGCCATGTAGAAAGTGTTTCTTTTCTCCACCTTTATCACATCACTACCCAATGGAGATCCTTAAGCTGGTTGAGGGATCTGAGAATTGAATTTGTCTGCAATTCAAGGCAGAAAAATAACGTAAATAATTAACATTGCTCTTTTGAAAAAGATTAGCTGGGGTTCCTAGGATATAATAGATTGATTAAATTATTAGCATCTGAATGTTCTTGTACTAACATTGTAGGTTGTTGGGGTTTTGTAAGAGGAGGGTCACAAGCTCAGTGTTATTTTGAAGAGGCATTGGAACAGAAAGCAGTTTTATGTCTTATGAAAATTTAAGATGGGAAATAGCTGCCTTAATGTTTTTTAATATTAAAGATATATAATTTTGCATTTAAATACCACTGTGTGAGTTTCAGCGGTATTAAGTGTTACTTAGTTGTTGAATAACAAGAGAGGTGGTTTATGTAGCTGCTCTGAATAGTAAATTTACAAAAGGCTCTGAAAACTTCATAATGGGACCCAGCTTTGCAAACCATTAAGTGCTGTGTGGTTGCACTGAAAATACTAAAGCCCTATGCTCCCAACTCTTCTCTTTTTTTAAGAGAATATTTAGTTTTTCTTTGGAAACCAGTATGAGCATGATATGGAAAAATTATCCTGGGATTTTTTCCATATTGAGAAGACCACAGGCATGCAATAGTTGTCACCAGGTATTGCACAGTCCTTAATTTCTTGCCTGCAGAATGCATTCTTATTCAGGAAAATCCTTAACTGACTTCTCAGGCAGGGCTTGCACATATCTGTAAAGCCAAACGAAGGTGTGATTGCAGCCCAGGTGAATGACTATTGTATGACTGTAATGCTCTGATGAGCTGGCTCTAGGGTGTCTGTAGGAATGCTAAGTTCTGCTACTGCCTGTCTTTTGTCCAAGTAGCTGCTTCACAGACAACCACAGTGTTTGCAGCAGGTCACCCATCCAGTCATGCCTGGCAACATACTTGAACTTCTAGCCTCCCTCATGATATTCAAATTTTAATCTGTCTGAGTCTATGTTGCTGGAATGCTGCTACTTTTGCAGTTGCAGTTACAACCCAGCCAGCTTTGTTTTCCAAGTATTGCTTCTTTTCTGTCACTATGTAGTATGTTATTTCTCAAAAATATGTATCCCTGGGAAGAAGAGCTAGCTATGATTCTATACCTTCATTTTATTACATGAAGGTGTGTGATATTCACCTGTGCTTAACTGTGTATTCAATAATTATAGTCTTAAAATCAGTTTTCTTGTGTCATCTGAGAATGTTAACACTACCTTTCACTGAAAAAAGATGCTTGCAGAATTTTACTTGCACAGCTAAAGATATTTTTTTAAGGTTGGTTTTTTTTGTTGTTGTTGCTGGTTTTTGTTGTTGTTTGTTTTTTTTTAAGCTGGATGTTACAGTCTTATTTTGGCAGATGCTGCTCTAAAATTATGAAGTTATAACTGTGGGACAGTCAGCCTTGAGAACATCTTGATGAATTAAACATGCTGCAGCTGCAGAGTTTGCTTTATGTGCCTACAGTAATGCCTGAATTAAAGTTAAAGTAAACATTAAGATCCAAAGTTTATAATATTGATTTCCAATGTGATCAGTCATTCACACAATCATTACTACAATCAAACACTGAGTCATTTTAAACAGATGTACATACTTTCATTTACATTCAAATTCTCTCTCTCAGGAATGTGGAAACTGCATATGTGATTTGGGGCTTAGTTCTTTTTGCAGCTTAATTTTTAAAAATTAAGAATTAAAATAGTCTGCTTTTCTTACCTCTTGGTAAATTAGGAAATGATTATGCATTTTCTTCCAAAATGTGCTTCTCCCCAGTGTTCTCTTAGCAATTTAAAAGCTTCACATATAGCATATGATCATTTTTACAAAGTCTGCATGCAATTCATGTATATATTTAGCTAAATTTAATGTTTTTGTAATAGCAAGCTGTACATCTTAACAGAAAGATAAACATACCTAATTGTTGTTTCCTTTGCTTGATGTGTTTTCTGAACAGTTTAGTGAAACCTGTATTGCTAATGAAAAGATAGAGCTCTCAAAATGTGTAAGTAGGTACAAATCCAGAATGTTAATTTCTAAGGCAGCAGAGAGCTAACCATTTTTAAGTGTTTTGATTAAATTATTCAATGAATATGCTTGGGTAGGTTATTGAATGTGGGGCAGGTAACAGTCTCAGATTTTCTGTTACAAGAAGAAAGGAACTGAGCTGAAGCTGGGTAGAAGGGAAACTATATAAGAAAAGACCTGAAGAGAGAGGAAAATGGGGTGTGGTGTGGGAGTGAAAATGGGAAGTCTTTAGTGAATGTACAGATTTGATAAGGAAGTGCACAGTGCCTAGACAAAACAATGGGGAATGGAAAAGGTGTGTTTGATTAGCAGCTGCACAGTAGAAAAGAATCTCTGTTGATTGAAGAAACTGACCTGAAAAAGGAATGACCAGAGAGAGACATGAGTGGAAGTTTGATGGACTACAAAATAAATTAAATTCATAAGGCTAATGCTCTAACCTGGGAACAAGAAATGGGTAAACTTTCAATTGCCCCAAATAACTAAGACCATGTTTATGTCATTTTACTCTGGATAAGGCATGAGTAGCGTCTGAAGTCACATTAGAAATCTGAGGGGAGAGATCATGGCCACAGCTTAGTATGGGGAAGTGGGAAAGAGAGGGAGCTAGAGCAGATATGGATTGCTAAGACTGATCCCACAGTGGCCTGCAGTTCAAGATCGTTGCCATTGCTATCAGCAAATACTTGTTAGCCCTGTGGCACATTATATTTCCTGCCTAGTGAAAGAAGCCTAACTGTGTTACAGGAACTAAAGGAAGCAGTATTTCTTTGAAGAAGAAAGAAGTATCTATGCATATACACAGGAAAACTGAATTAAGGTTAAAATTCAATCAATCAAATCCTGGGATTTCTTAAATTGCAGGTCTTTGGTTTTTCAATCTCAATAATGTTCTTTTGAAGTGGTCTGTTTATAATGATCCTATATGGGTTACACTCAACTGTGTTTCATAAAATCCAGGATTCTGCATTTTTCTTGTTTCATTCACTCATATGGTGCTTTATAAAGAAAAATACAGTAAGTCAATTTAACAGTATTTGACAAGCTAAAGCTATTGTAACTAACATAGACAAAGCAAACCAGAAGTATAGATAAAGTGGAAAAGGAAGTAATCCCTGTCGATATTTTTAAGGACTTTGTTGTAAGCAAAGACAGAACAAAAATGTATTGCCTCCTGTAGTTCTCTGACAACCTGTGTCCTACCACAAAGTCCTATTTAACATATTAAATTTTTTGTCTGGGTTGTCAGATGAGAATTCCCATTGATTCCAGATTAATTAAATTATTCTCTTCACTTTGTGTGCCCAAAACTGAAAACATATTCTTGCAGTCTGGATGACAATGTATTATACTCTTTATTTATTGTGGAATGTTCTTAATTACTAAAATGGTAATGGGAGATTAGATGAATAATGTGTGGTGTTTTGCAGCAAAGTAGCCATATACCTGTCATTTTAAACAGAGAATAGTTCCTTTTTTTTTTTTTGCACAACATAGTTTACAAACTAAATTTTAGCAAATAAAAAGGTGCTTGTTCAGTTAAGTCAAAAGATAATTTTTTTTAATATTTTATTTTTCAAAGTGTCACCTATTCAGCATTGGTATTTTTCTCTCTCTGACGTCAAAGCTACTTGGAGTAAGTAGGCTGCATGTAGAAGGCATGAGGATATTTTGTTACTCCATGTTATGAAATAGTTAATAAGATAAGTGCCTAGAATATCCTAATATTAGCCTGATTATTCTAATTTACTCAGAGGATATACTTTTTATTTTTTAGAAATTTAATGTGAATAAACCTACAGCTAGAGTTAGAGAATAGTTGTCAAAGAAACATTCAGGTATGGTATTTCTGATTAAAATCACAGGACATGTGCAGTGGTAAAATGAAATGAGAATTTATGGTTCTGGCTTCTATTATCTTAAAAAATTATTCCTCCTAGAATTATTAGAATAAATTCCACTGCAGTATTTTGCATCAATACCATTACACATGACTTTGCCTGAGGATATTGAGTCAATGGGTGATGCCTGTAATACTGCTTTTTCATCATGGTTTGTTATAATGTCATTTCAAAGAGTCATTTTTTTCTTTCTGATGTATTTATCATTCTATTTGTAGCTGGATTAGGAACAGATTAGATTTTATTTTAAAGCAGGCATGGTGATGTGAATATTAGTATAGAAAATACCAGTTAAACATGAAAATTACATTTGGAGATATTATAATGTCAGAGAAACTTCAGGTTATTTGCGACGGAAAATTGTTATGATACCATCAAAGCAAAAATGCATAATGTCTGCACAGTGCTGTGGAATATCATTATTAAACTATATGAAATACTTCATAATTCTAGTGCAGTTAGTACTTCAGCATTTATGTTCTATAATTATAATGAAATTGCTTGTACTGTTGATAGTCTTATTCATAAACATAGCATAAATATTTAGCAAAATATTTAATTGCAGGCAAAGCAAAAATCACTAACAACCAGTCTTAAAACAAAACCTATCAAAAAAACCCAACTAAAACAAAAAACCCCAAGCCAAGCAAGAAAAGATTGAGAAAAGAAAAGAAGGAAAAACACCTGGAAGTTGTTTTTCATATTGTTTAAGAAAGTACTGGAAGATAAATTCTCAGGTATTATTGCAATCCATAAAATTTAAAAAAATGTGTGTTGACCATAGTGAAGATAAATAAAATTCAAAGTAAAATGTACTAATGGATAATTACTACACAGTTTCTTAGGGTTAGATTCTGTCATGTTTTTTCTTTGAGCAGTGTCTTACTCTGAGAATGTTGTCTGACTGACTGGTGATGGGATAAGATGCTGTCCCTCTCAGGCTGGCCGGCTGTATGAATATCAGGATGTGGAGAAATTTCATTTTTTGATGTTACTATCTGACAATATTCATACTCCTCAAGATAGTGAATGCAATTATCTGAAATTGCTTATGTAATGACAGGATTGTATGCATTTTTATCTGGAAATTGATTTACTTAGACTTTTTTTTTTTCTCTTTTATTCCCCCCCTTCACTCTCCATAAAATTAGTATAAAATCATAACCATAAAATCAGTAACTTTCACAGTAGCTTGCTGTGAAAGTTACTGATTACAGTGATTCTTTTTAGCACTTTGTGTATCCTAAAGAGTCAGCTGATGTTTCAGAGAAGTAGCCACCATTTTAT
Organism: Psittacus erithacus; assembly: GCA_009867235.2. Classification (NCBI taxonomy): domain Eukaryota; kingdom Metazoa; phylum Chordata; class Aves; order Psittaciformes; family Psittacidae; genus Psittacus; species Psittacus erithacus. The sequence continues at coordinate 22,477 of WYDI02008960.1, read as the reverse complement.
GGATTGATATTATGTTGTATTTCCATCTTTTCATTGTAGATAAAAGGCACTTAACCTCGTATTGCTCAGTGTAATGCAGGAATTCCTGAATCTTCTGTAGCACATTCTCTACAGTTGATTTACACGATTCTGGGTTTGCAACTGGTATAAGCTTGTGAAGCTATTTGTTACACTGAAGCTCTGAGCAGATGTATGTTTTGCACCAAAACCATACATTTCATTCTTGTAAAGCTAACAGTAGCATAGAAAAGGAAGAGAAAATAGCTGGCTTCCTGATCAGTGTTTGCAAAGTATGCTTTCATCTTGATCATTGCACGTCAATAAATAAGGAGTGGAGCTGGCCGCAATGCTAAACTGCATGGTAGAATTGGACAGAACTGAATGACAGATAGAAATCCTGATGCAAGGGCTGCACCCTTTTATCAGTGGCTGTAAATACGTAGATTCAGGAGGCGCACATCCAGCTATTGAAAGAAAATAGAATAATAGTCCTTGTGGGTAAACACTGATATCTCCAAATTCTGCTACTGATGTCAATAATTTTTAAGTATTGATGGCAGCACAGGGCTCCTGTTAGCTATTTCAGTAAAAATCTCTATATATGCCATGTGTATTCCTTTTTGACATAGGTTATGAAATAATATCAAAGCCTGTTGTCTTGGTTATATAGACAATATATATAATCAATATCAATAAGTCAATAACACAAATTATACATGGTAAGAGCAGAAAATAGCATAGAGCTAGATATTTAGGGAAGATTTTAAAGAAATATGCTTGAGAGAAACTAGGTTTCACTTATATCCCTTGTATTATGATAAGTCATGCTAGTCAAGAAATGCTGCTTGTCTTTAGGTTATTAAATTCAAGTATAGACACAAGCACATGGCCATGACCTCAGCAAAATGCTTCTTTTCTTTGAAATCTCTTCCTTTGTACTGCTATGGAGTTATGCATTTCCTCATAGGTTTCTTAAAACCTTGTGGCTTCTATCTTGCAAAGCTATTGGCTGACCCGGTTAATGTACAAGCCCTGCCTGCAAGAATCACTCCAGAAAGAGATTGCTTTTGATAATGGGGAAAGTTCACTAAACATGTTTTGAACAGGAAGTGACTGAAACACTAATTTTGCAGCATCCTTCCTCAACCTCCATGGAGCTGCTGGTTTTGCTGGGTCACTTTGCAGGCACTACCTGCACTTTCAGAAACCAAATCTCTCAGAAATCCTTTAAGATAAAACAAAGGCAGGTTAATGTATTTTGAGACCTTTATTGAGACCTGAAGAAGTTTATCTAGACTATTGCTTTTCTCCCACCTTCTCTTTCCATTACTTTCTGTTTTGGGTACCCTTTCATTCTTGCTTTTTGGCTGGCTGGTGGTTAGATTAAATTTGTGTTGTTCTGTAAATTTTGGTTTGAGTAAATTGTTCTGACTCATTTTATTGGCGATCTCAGTCTGGGTTTACGTCTGCCTGAAAAAAAAAAAACAAACACCAAACCAAAACCCCAAACAATTCAAAAGTGTCTGAACTAAAATTCCACTGAAAATTTCTTTTCACTGTTTTCTTCAGTTTTACGTCCCTTACTTGTTACCTGTTGCACTCATTCTCCATATGAAAGTGCTGAATGCCAGAAGGTCATCAGCATATTCAGTATGGGAAGAAATGTTAGCCTAGGGGACACCATTAGGAGGTCATGCCAAGCCAAGCATTAACAGCTTCCTCCATCCTTTTTTTTTTTGTCTTTTGCAAGTCTTTTACTGACATCCTCCCTGTTGTCCTTTTCTCCTCCTTCATTTTTACTTATTTTTAGAAAATGTTACTAGCCTCTCCATATTTATGATTCCAGGATAAACCTAATTTAATTTGATGGGGATCATGAATATAATCAATTTACAGTGTTTGTTATGGGACTTGCGGTAACTTAATTGCCGATAAATAGAATGTCCAACTAGTTGTGTCATGGAGTGAATTTGGATAATTTTTCATCAGTCTGTCTGTATAATCTGATTACCTTTTTTCCAAGTGACCTTTCTGAGTGAAGATGTAAGTGCATATCTGAAACAGAACATATGTTCTCCCTGTCTTGTCTTCTCTCGGGCTTTCCTGACTGAGTCGCTTGACTGTGGTCCTCATACTTGTCACATCCAAGAATTCCTAGACATCTGCATTCAGTGTATTCAGTGGTTGGTCTTTGAACTCAACTCTTTGTTTGAAAAATGCTTTCCTTGCCACAGGTTGACTCTTCTGTGGCCCCAGTGTTTTTATGTTTTCTTTTGAGCATGAGCTGATGAAGGTATTCAGGCTAGTGAGGCAGAGGAGACTTCCCAGGTGAAAAGCATCAGTGAACTTACATGATTTCATAAGCCTTTTTTGCTAAGGTTCACCAGAAATCCATACACCTCCCTGAAATCAAATGAAAAAGCCTGTAGCATTGGACTTTCTTTAATTTTGCACTGAGAACTTACTTTTCTCCTCTTACGGAATTTGTGCATTGTTAGTCACAGGAACATTTAGTTGTCAAAAATAGGAAGTAACTGGAATTATATTGTTATAAATCATTAGATGTGAGTCTAAGGACTTTTAACACCTAGTTGACAAAATTAGTGCAGTAGAATTGAATTCTTGAATTATCAGAATTTCTTCATATAAAGTTGAGTCAGAAAGATGCATGTTTTTCTAATGTAACTTTTTTTTTTTTTTTTTTTTTTAAAAAAAATTTTAACAGCCAGGTTAACAGCATGTGGTTTGCTTTCTGGATTCTTTGTTTCTTCCACCATTCCCCTCCTCCCTCCCCCTCCCCCACACTTTTCAGGCAGATACGATTTCTGGTTTTAGAGAATTTTGTAGTGCAAGCAAAAAAACTCTTCTGTGCAATTCTGATCATAAAATAAATGAAAAATATCACTTGTTCAAGCATTTAAATGTCTGTTTATTTCTTTTTATCTCAGTATTTTGTGCTTGAGGTTATTGTCACGTATTACAATTAATAATCAGAACAAGAAACTATTTTATGTCCTACAGCTACTTTTTTAGAAAAATTTCAGCAATGGATTCATAGAAATGCTCAGTTGTTTGCCCCTATTCCAGCTTGTTTGTTTTATTTCTAGTTGCTGTTATTTCTAACATTTTCACAGGTGAGAAATAATTTAATGCTACACCCATTTATTGTCAGAATATGCTCTCAATAAAACATGAGTATTTTGTTCAGAAGATAGCTGCAGTCAAACAAAGAATTTCAGGAAATATTACAACAAAAAGACTTCAGTGCATTGTTTTGTGGACATATGATTGTATAGACATTTTTGATGCAACAGTCAGACTTCCTCATTAAAGGAATGCCTTTCCATGGTATGCATGAGTTTAGGTCAATATAATCTGAAAGTCATAAAAGAATGAAATATATACTTACATTGAAAAGTACACATTATCGAAGTCTGATTTAGTAAAAGTAGCATCTTCCTAAGGGTTGCTGTAGTACTGCTGTGACCTGTGTGCAGTGGTGGTGCCTCAGTTGGCCCAGTGGCGGAGAACAGATATGGTAACAATCTGGTCAAGTAAACATGCATGAACATTCCCATGGTTAATCTTGTGGAAAGTACTTGCTATTTGATGGATTGCTTACATTTCTACCCTCACAATTCTTTCTGTAAGATCATTTTATTAATTTAATTAACAACTATTTACTTTTTTTTTTACAGTGTAGAAATGTTATTTGATCACATGGGATGACAGAAAAAAGAAGTGTGAGCAGTTCAATAGCATTGCACTTTTAATCTAATAAGGCATTGTAGTATATTCTGTTGGTTGTAGGTCTTTGGTGTTAGGGTGAATTGCTTCAGTGATTGCTATGGCCTTTCATATCTAAAGAAATACTTTCACATCTTGGAACCTATTGCAAGCAATGTAAGTAGCATCATCTCCATATTAGTTCCAAATATCTTTAATTAGAAATCTTTAATTTCCTTGGCATAAGTGGTGACATATGAAGATGTCACTGAAGTGACAAATACATGGGTAAAATAAATTTAAGGGGCATTGTGGTATCTTTTACCATGGTTCACTAAGCAAGTCCTGTTGTTACCATCATTCATCTACAATAGACTTTACCCTTAAAACTTATTTTTAGAGTGGCCTCTCTGCAAGCACAATGAACAGCTAAGTTTTAAGTTTGCAAATGACAGTCTGTCCTCTTTTTTCTGTTGTTCATTTATCATTGTCATGCTTACTGCCACTGTAATAATTCCAGACATGTAAAGTAATGGGGGTTTAGACTGCTTGGTATTTATCATTCAACGTACTGGAAATACTGCAAAGTTAGATATGATCATATTGCCATTATAGCTCCATTTTAATAATTAAAAAAAGGAAAACTAATATTAACATAATTAAACTAATGTGAATAGATGTCACATGTGAAACCAAGTGAGAGAAGACCAAATTAAATGAGAATATCCCTAAAAACACAATGTAATAATTTGTATTTTCAAAGCATGCAACATTCCGAGTTACTAGAAGCAAAGTTGTATCAAACAGTTTTGTAATTTGTTAACAAGATACTGTTGGCCATAGTAGGTGTCCTCCCTCCCCTATTTACCTGATGAAACAGTATGTCAGAAGGAGTCCAGACAGAACTTAACTATTATGGCCCTTTACAAAAGGAGGGAGTGTGCCTCCTACACAATGTCATAGTTTTCCAAAGGATAATGAGATCCATTGGAGTATGATTGCGTTCCTTTTGAATTACTGCTGTAGAGCAAATAAAAGTCACTACTATGAAACAAGTAGAAAAAATTAAATATGGAAGTAAATTATTTGGTCTTTTTAAGGCCTTGATATGACTGTGACTTGTTCAAAAATAAATGGTCAAATAATGTGTAAAGCAGAGCTGGGCAGTAATCAACTAGGAATCTTCATAGTTAATTCTAGTTTCTCAGCTAATACCAAGGATGATAAGGATTTAAAGAAAGAAATTATCAAGTTTCCACCACATCTCATCTTTAGAACAGTGGATTCCACATGTATATACGTTGTACATACAAACATGGAGTACTTTGCTGTCCAGCAGATTCTGAATATGGGGTCCTACTGGCTTTTATTTTGAGGAACTTGTATTCAAACAAGCTCCCTCAGTTCATCTTGAGATGGGAAAATAGTAATGAAATGCCATGGTGACAGGCTGAAAGTTATAGTATTACTCAGTTATAATAGATTACTCAATTTGGTATTTTGCAAGACACTTATTACCAAGCTATTTAGTAATACACAGTAGGACATCAGCCCACTTGGGATCTGATTAAATGTGTTCTTTTCAAAAAGGCTGAGATAATACTGATGGAGAGTTGTGTAAACTTGGTTTCAGGAGCTTTGTGGATACAAAGCTGGCAGAGCAGTTGCAGGAAGAGCAACAGCTTCTGTCTCATAAGTGAGCAACTTATTGATAAGCAAAGTTATTGTTTTATTCATTACATTAGGAGGTTGCTATCACAGCAGTATTTTTCCTTCCTGACCAAACAATGGACAGAAAGATGGATGGCCACAGTAGAGTCAGGTGTAAGCTGGGTGTCAGTGTAGTTCCATTTCGACAACCTAAAGAATTTGTCTAGGCTCAATGAAAGTACAAGTTGCTTAATACATGAACAGTGCATATCCTGTGGCCTAAATTTTCCTGTAATAGCAAGATCCTCTGTGTTATGAAAATCAAGAATTTATGCACAGTTATTTCTATTATCTCTGATTTCTTGGGATCTTTTCATCCACTTTACCAGACAAATTGCTAACCATATTTTTAGGTTTCCTATCTTGATGCATAGGGTCAACTTATTTACATTGTTGGAAGTAAGATATATGTTAAGGAGACACATAAAGGTACTCTAAAAATGGAAGAGAAAAAGAGGTCTGAAGTGCTTTCCAATGCATTCAAGTTTTTCTGGTTATTTAAATGATGTATATACAAAATCAGTAAAATCAGGTTTTGCCCCCCCAAAAGAAACATATACTGTTGGCCAGTTCTGAATTGCATAACTAAAACTAGAACTCTACTGAATAGTGGTTTTGTTTTGCTGGCTTCGTTGTATTAAAATGTGAGATGAAACAAATAGTGTAACATCTGCTTGAACTTTGGCAGTCCTAGTTAGGATATCATCAAGCAGTGCTAGGTCTGTGCTTCTCTTTCATCAAAAGTATTATTGATCATTAATGCCTAGATGAAAAATAAGAGGTAGCAGTTCAGATAAGAAAACATTTAGATGGCAGCTGTTCTACCTTGAGTGTAGTTAATGGTCATGTTAGCAACCACAAATGTAATATTTGCATCCATTGAAATAACAGAATTGATTAAATGGGATAAGAACAGTGATACCAGCTGCTCTGGAGCATTGTCTTTGTATGTTTGACTAATGTTGCTTGGGCATTTCTTGGATCAGCTAAATAAAGTAAGAAGCTGAAAAAAAAAAATCTAGGCAAGCAGTTCATTACTTCTTTTGTGCAAAAAAGAAAAAAAAAAGAAAAAAAGGAAGAAAGAACATCAGTGAATTTGCATCACTGTGGAAGCTCAGCATAGACTGACAAAGTAGGAAAGTCATAGGTTATGATTATTAACATTAATAATACATTGCTAAAGCAGTTGGCACATATCAGCTAGAGATTCATTTAGAAACATGGCTTGTAGCTACTGAAAGTGGTATTCAGCATCAGATACTTCGTATTAGAAATTTTCCCTGTCAAGTAAATGAAATTAGTTTTGCTTGCAGAAAAACATAAAGTGACAGAACAAAAGAAATGGGATGCAATCTGGGGTCCCAGAGATATGAACAGCTTCTATGAAAGAGAATCTATAACATCTATCTACAAGTGTAAAATCTTTTTCTTGATTTACTTTTTTGCAGTAGAGTATGTGTACAGATTTTCCTCTCTTAGTAAAAGTAAAAAATCCCCAAAAAACTAAACACACCCACACCAACAAAAAAAAACCACTTAAAAATATCCCTAAAAAGTTGTCCAGCCAGGACATATTATCATATTAACAAAATATCCCCAGTATTGTTACCGGATGAGCAGCTATCAATGTCTTCTTTCCTTTTCTATTATTCTGTTCAACAGCTTATTTTCTACTATTTTTTTTATTCCCTTCCATATGAAAAAGGATCAGTTTTTCTCTGGTCACTATTTTTTGTAGGTTCCTTTTATTCCAGAACCTGATATTAGAACTTCTTAGGAAAAAAGAACATTGTTTGTCTATGCTCTATCAGCAATCTTTGCTATTGCAGACACCACTTTGAACTGTTAGTTCATTATGGATATGTGACTGTTTCCAGCTTTTCATACTCCAGCAATGTTCTATAGTTGTCCATGGCAGTACAGAGTCAAAATATTAATATGTTGAGAATTTCATGGTGAAGGATAAAATATCTGAGAAAGCTGGAGACCTCTTTTTTACGCTACAGGTGTCAAAGCAAAAAGGCATACCATGTTTGCCCTGATTTGATTAAAAAACCCCACAAAACACTGAAAAAACAAACCAAAACCCAAAAAGGTAACTGGCCAAATTATTCCCTCAAATTTCTGATATGGTGTGTTTGAACATTAAAATTGTAAAAGTAGAGTTCATTACGGAATAGTGAAAACAACTTCTAATACCTTATTAAGTACTTCGGCTGTGCACTCTAGTAACAAACCTCTGATTCATATGGAATGTATCACTGCCCAAAATCAATGCCTTTACAGTAGAGCTTAAGACCATGTGTACTGATCTCATTGTGAGAGACTTTATTTCAGTGGGTTTGGCAGTTGATACATGACAGTGTCCTGGGTTCAGCAGTAGCAGTCATTTTTCTCCTTCTTAGTAGCAGGTGCAGTGCTGTGGTTTTGACTTTTGGCCTGGGAACAGCGCTGATAACACCAATGTTTTTAGTTGCTGCCTTAATAATGTTTAGTCTGACCAAGGACTTCCTGAGTCTCATGCTCTGCCAGGGAGGAGGGGAAGCTGGGAGGAAGCAGAGACAGGACACCTGACCCAAACGAGCCAAAGAGGTATTCCATACCACAGCACATCATGCCCAGCATGTAAACTGGGAGTTACCTGGAAGGGAGATCACTGCTGGGTCGGGCTGGGTATCAGTCGGCGGGTAGTGAGTGGTTGTATTCTCTCCCCTTGTTATATCCCTTATCATTGTTATTATTGGTGGCAGCAGCAGTGGTTTGTGTTATACCTTAGCCACTGGACTGCTCTTATCTCAACCAGTGGGAGTTACATTCTTTTGATTCTCCTCCCCATCCCTCCAGGAGCAGGGGTGGGGAGTGAGCGAGCAAGCTACGTGGCTGACTAGGCTTAAACCACGACAGACAGTTTTGCAAATCAAATCTGGGAAATATAAATGCCAAGGATACAACAAGCAAGTATCTCCAGAGGGTGGCAAGGCTCTATTTGTGAAGTCTGCACTGTACATATTTATACAGGATATTACAGAAATAGATACAATTTTAAAAGTTATTTTCTGATTCTGTAATGTTTATTTTTAATAATACAGAACACAATATTCATGTTGCCATAATTACTATTGACCTTAATTATTTGCCTGTTAAGATGGTCTTCATCTAATTAAAGATGAACTGTCTCCAAACAAAATAGGAAAATGTTCTGTATTGCTTCACTCTATAGCATTAATTTGCTAAGAAAGATAAATGACTCTGGATGGTTTCAAGAGGATATCAGCCAGAACTGCTTTAAAATACCTACTTTGCTGGTTGAGAACTTTAGAAGAACACAATTGGAACCTTGTATTCTCTGTCCTTTCTGTCCTTCCAAGCTCAAGGGAACACTGGTGGCCTCTGGCTGTGTTCACTCAGGAGCATCTAACCTCTACCATCCAATTTAGTCCTTGTAATCTTTCTAGCAGTTAAACTAGCTTTCATTCTACTTTGTGGCACTGAAAAATAGCTGTTAAGAAAGCTGCCAGTTTGACAACTCTGGCTGCTGGAGCTGAGCAATGTCAATGAAAGGTGGGCTTTCCCTGTAGAGTTGGGCTTAGAGCTTCAAGTTTCAAATACCACTACAATGAAATTGGAACAAGTTTCTGATTTGGTTGAATCCCTGATAAAGTTTGAGTCCAGCTTACAGTTAGTGTTACATTTCACTTTACAGGTTTAATTCTTCATTATGCCTTGTTGAAAATGTGGCTCCTGACAGCACTGAGATATGGATCAGGCACTGGAAATAAAGGGACTGATAGAGATAACAGTAAGGCAGTGGGTACCAACTGAGGTGAATTTTACTGATCATACACAAGCATATTTCAGTTGCAGCATGAGGCTGTCCTGGGCTCAGTGGTTTTTCTTATTCCCTCTTATTTGTTTTTCTTTCTGCTTTGCATATGTTGATGCAGTAGCTTAGACAGCATTATGTAGCCTTCACATATGTTAGTGCCATGCTGCTTGGAGAAGCTGCATCCCCAAGATAGGAATATCAGTGTTGATTTGCTGACTGATAAGGAGAGTTGAAAGGAAAAAAGAATGATATGTCAGTAACCAAAAGCAGGATCTACGTGTCCCATTCACCTGCTTATTCTCTGCTTTCCAAATCCCTTTAGCTATGTAATCTCAATGGAAGTAAGAGACAGAAGCACTACACAGATCATGGAGTGAAGGAGAGCAAGAAGGGAACACAGACAAAAGAGAAGGAAAAGCTGTGAATCTCTGCTGCCATAAATTGTTCCACCATACCATGGGCATGCCCTAATCTAGTTATGGACTCCTCTTCTGGACCCATTCCATGGGTATGCTGGACAATGTAACCCTCCTGAAGGGACTGCTTGGCAGCTAAGAAAACAGAGGTGCTAGCACAAATATTCCTAAACTTTACAGTAATCAGAGATTTTCTTAACTCAGTAAAATTCTTCATTGGGTAGTTCTCTAGACAGCATCCCCTCTTTTATAGTAGAAAGTAAATGTAGAAAATTATGAAATTTTCTACATTTCATAATGTAGAAAAAAAACCTGACGGTTTTGTGGCACTGGAGTTTGAGATTGTTTGGAACTGAACACTGATTGAGACTTAACTTCAAATGATTCAGAAATTGCTGAAATATTTAGATTTTTTTTCAATAGAGTTCTTTTTTGCTGCAAAATTCTTCTTAATGGTGAGGTTTCACTGTTTTAATATTAATCTACCTGAGCAGTCTTTTCAATTAATATTGAACTTCAGTGATTAAATGAATGCATAAGACTATGTACTTTACTATAGCAGTCATCTTAGGGGAGGTAGGCTTGTGAGTGGTTTCTGTGTAAGAATACTGTCCTGTCTTATCTGAAGTGCAGGTACGAACACAGAACTGGTTTTTACTGTAAAGCATTCATTATGAGTGTGTGTTAAAAAAAAAGAATTGCAATTGTCGATCCTTCATTTTCAGCTACCTAGAAAGCATCAATGTTTTTAATGCTTGGCTTTACATAATTAGTGTAACCATTGAATCAGCTTTTGGCTTGAGTGCATTTATAGAGAACATTACTATATTAATTTAAAAAAACATTAATCATTTTATGAAGAAAGTCAAGCTAATGAAGAAAGTCAAGCTATTGACCCTCATGGAAGGGAAATGTAGGTTTAATTTGTGTTCCAGTTCTAATATTTGTGCACAGAGTCTTGAAAAAGTAAATCAAAACAAAGTTGTAAGCTAGTCATTAGAACTGAAAGCATCAAGCAGCATTAGAATTATTTTTTTTAACTTGCTTTCACATTTGAAGTTCAGCACACTGATGAAGGGAGTGTATTCTCTAAATACAATGGGTAGAACTGTCAAAATTGGCTCCTTTTAAACAGCAAAATACATCAATTGAAATTCCTTTCTAACACCCTTATTGACTTCCTTTTTTCTTTGTTTTTATTTTTTTTTCACAGAGGATCTTTCTCAAAGCTGGAAGTGAGGAAGAAATCTTTGCACATCTTGGTTTGGATTATGTTGAGCCATGGGAAAGGAATGCTTAAAATGATTTGCCAGTGTACATTAACCAGTTGACAGCAATGGTCTTTCTACATACCCAGAGTCTGCTTTAGATATATATATAATATGCATCTCTATGACAACTAAAAGTTTTTTTAAAAAAACATATATTAGTTAGAAGCCATTATATATGCTGATGAAAAGGAAGGAAAGATGAGTTTAAGTTCTTCAGATTCCTTTCCAATCTTTTCTGCTTTAGTTTTTTGAAATTTCTACAAGGGATTGACAAGATAGTGCTTGCTTTTGGGGGATTTTTGCTTGTGATAGGAATTTAACATTCCTGTGAACAATACTTGCAAAGCATTTAGTGCTTTGGGACATGAAGTTACTTACTGACCATTCATTTGTCGTTCATAAATAAAGCTGATTATGAACACCAAACTGGTCAAATATTTTTATTAAAAGCCTGTTTGTTTGGTTTTTTTTTTCTGTTAAGTCTGATTTGACATCTTGGCATGATGAGGAGAATGGCAGTGACAGGGCCATGCACAAAGAAAAAGTATGCTGAATTTGTTTACTGGTTCCTTTCAACTGAGGATTGCATTGTAATCTATTCTAAAGCCTCAGTCAGGGATGAAGAAAAATATGATAACAGCAGGGAATTTTATTCTTGCCTGTGCCGACAAAACCATCCTTTTTAAGTGCACTTTTGCTAACTGAGCTGAAAATACAGCGCTGCTTTCTAAATTGATCTAACTAGAAAGCACTAGCATTACTTCTTGCTTTATTGTGCTGATGTATGAAGCACCTTCTCTGTGTTTTGTATCAGGATGCTGACACTTAAAGAGCAATGACATTTTTCAGTCCTAGTGGAAGAGAACAAAAGCTATGGTACCTCATCTAAATATTCTTTCTACTTGGCCAACATTTATCAGAAATTATACACTCCAGTTGTGCTGTTTCTGCATACTTCAAGCCACAGAGGAAATATGAAACATTCTGATTTCCACATGAAGAAATAACTCCCATCTTGCCTGCCTGTGCATCACTTATACCACCTGTCAGGGAGAAGATACTAAATATGCATTCTGTCAGCTCCTTCAAGATTGGAAGAAAACAGCATGTCACTTTCCCTCAATTTTTCTAAACTTTTGTTAGAATACATTTTACAAATTACTCACTGGATCAAGTACTATCAAAAATTATGGAACTGTTAAATGAGGGTTGTATTAAACAGAAGGCCAGATTAGATGACTTGGATGGTTTGGCTATGAAGAAGATGGCTTCTGTTATGAACACCTCCTTTGAAAAGGCTGGTATCCCAATCATTATCATAGCTACTGCATGCAGGATCACCCCTGATAGCACTAGCTACTCACTGTCATACAGTGGCAGAGCCAGAAAAAACATAAATTCAGTTTTTAGTAAATAAACTCTGAATCATAACATGATGCTTCTTGCATCAATTAAATATAGTCTTACAGTTCTGAACAGTTTTAGTCCTGTAATGATTTCAGTTCTTGATGGTGCTAGTCAGCTGAGACTATAAAAAAGATAGAAGTCATATAAGAGAACTGGTATGGAACAGGTTAAAGGAAATAAGATCTTTAGCAGCTGAGCATGCCTGGATCCACCTACAGTGTGGTGGAACTGTTATAGTCAATGGTAAATGATGCTTCTGAACTCATGAAGGACAGGTGAGGCCTGGGGCCTGAAAAAGGGCAAACGCTTGTAAAAAGAACAGGCCAATGTCTGTAATAGGAGGAAGGGAAGAACGAATTTCAGATCAGTGCACTTAATACCTATTAAATTGCTAGAATGATTAATAGACTTTATTTTTAAAGTACCTAGAGGAAAATAAGGTGATAAGTTTTTGGTAGCTTGTTCATTAGAAACAAATCATATCAAACTAATTCAGTTGTAAAGTCCCTGGAGGCTGATTCTTAAAATGCCTGTCCCTCCTCCCCTGCCTTCTACACCAAGGCAGTTTGGCAAGAACTAAGAGGAGAGGGATCATTGGTTTTATAAGCATCTACGTAATAACTCTCCAAAACCTTATCAGTGACTGGCAAAAAAACCCAGGTAAAAGTTAAAAAGAAAAGCACTGTATTTCTTTCATAGTTTATGGTAATTTGTGATTTGTCAAGTACCCTGATGATGTTTTCCAGTGACAAAAATGGTATAACATACATTGTATAGGCAACATAATGTAGCATTAAAAAACCCAAACAAACCCAAATGCACAATTATACAAATGGTTTGCTGCAAATGTCTTAAAGCAAAAGCAATGAGATATTTAGATTGGTGGGTAACAATGTAGTTAATATTAGTGAATCTTGGTGGCATGTTATACTAAAGAAAGAGCTTATTGTATCTACACAACTCTGCAAAATTGCAAATCCAGGCAACTTAAATACTCATACAGCTGACAATATAAATTTGAAGCCACACAGACTTTCTGGAAATTACTGGAAACCTAAGAACTGCTGCTACTTTACATAAATAACTTCAGAACTTAAAAAAAAGAACCCTAAACCCAACGATTTGCATAGTTTATAATCCCCAAATGAATTGTGTTTTCTATAGCTTACAGTCAGAATTGCTTGGATTTCTCAGGTAAGACCATGTTATTCCTTAATGTGGAGCGTATTCTTTCACTTTCTGAACAGTTATTTTTTTCTTTGATGCAGTTTCCTTCAGCAACTAAAGTTAAAATAATCAAGTCCTGAGTGTAAAAGGTTAATAGAAGTCATATAAGCAAATGAACACACGGATCTCTGAAAACCTTCCATAGAGGTTAAGCTTCTGCTGGCATGGCTATAAATCAATCTAGGAGACAATGCTTCTAGTTTTGCCTTTCAGAGCCCAATAGAGGCCATACCTATGAAAATGTCGTGTATAGCTATAGGTGAGACAGGGCTTCAGATATTTCCACTTGTAAATTTATCTAATTGGCTGATCTCTGCCTGCGTACACATCAAGCCTCCTTTAAAATAAAATAAAAAAACACCCAAAGAAAGGAAAAGAAAAATAAAAAAACACCAAAAATATTAATTTTACAAAGAGGACCAAGCAATCTTTGCCACTGCTGTGTAGATAAATTAAGTGCGTTTTATTTTAATCAGAATGACTCAGATGCAACTCTTTTTACCTGGTGATGCTCTTTAGGAAAAAAGATTAGTTCATCTTCAGGTTAGTATTTCCCCTTTAGGTTCCCCCTTAGGATGAATTGTCTCATGCCTGTTTACAGCTTCTTTTGTCTGATTTGTGGTATTTTACATTAGGTCTGTCAAATTCTAACTCTGGATTTGTTCTATTTATTTTAAATTAAAAATCTGGACCTTTGAATGGGGATAGAGTGTTTTCAGGTGTCTTATATCTCTGCCATAATTCTACTGTGAATGTGTGGCCCCACATCTTGCTTAGGTGTCTATAAAGTGAGTTAATCTAGGGGTGCCTGCTCTTGATAATTAGATTCCCAAATCTGTCTCCACAGATCATTTGTTCCACATTTCCATTTCACTCTGCCATTTCAGCTCCTCTTTCCTGTATGTGACACTAGAGTGATTTGTAGCTAGAATGTGATTCTGTGATGGCCAAAATAAAGCATCCAATATTACAACCACGAACCTCACAAACAATTAAGCACCTTCTATTTGTCCCTTTTCTTCCCCCTAGTTTTTGCTTCTTTCAGTTTGCATAGTTATTTCCTTGTTTGAAGGTGTGGAATACAGTGAAAGTGTATTTTGTGCCACTTTGGCCTAAGGTGCTCTGCTGAAAATAAATGTTCTCTTCTCTGGTATCACCTCAGACAATGTCAAATCAAAACCAGGAAAGGATTCCCTGCATGAATGCTGTTCAAATCCCTTCACAATACTTAATTTTAAAATACATGTAATGACTTCTTCAATAAATGTGTGTTACAGGTGTCGCGGTTTAAGGCCTGCCATGCAGCCCACTCACTGCCCCCCCCCACCCCTTCCTCCCTTGGCTCCCGGAGGGATGGGGAAGAGAATCGAAAGAATACAACCCCCACAGGTTGAGATAAGAACAGTCCAGTAACTAAGGTATAACACAAACCACTGCTGCTACCACCAATAATAA
>WYDI02008959.1:4190-25257 GCA_009867235.2 Psittacus erithacus | reverse complement strand
CCTGCCCATGGCAGGGGGGTTGGAACTAGATGATCTTAAGGTCTTTTCCAACCCTAACTATTCTATGATTCTATGATATGCTGCATTAACCCTCATTTGCAAATCAGCTTCTTGGCTTCTGTTGTGTTTACACTGGCAAGCTCCAAGAGGTAATTACAGAGCTCCTCTGTTAGAGATTAAGTGTTGCAGATGAAGTCTTCTCCAGTAGATCAGAAATCACATATACGGTTCAGTTTAAGAACTTGGGGAGGCCATCTTTATCATTTCCCTCTGAAATTATTCTCCGTCAAATCTAAAGCAGTTCTTTGAATTATCAAAGTATATACTTAGCATTGCACTATTGAATTCTGTAAGACACTTCTGCCTTTATTAAACAAGCATGTCTTTAAACAAAGCACTTAAACACATGCTTAATTAATTATTGAGACAGGAGGTATAGTGAATATATACTGCTCACATTTAAAGAAGGTTTTTTTTTTCCCCACTATATATGAACTCTTTAAAGCAGAAAACATGCTTCTAGTTTGAGTAATGACTTTTCTTTTTCAATAACATTTCAATTCAGTGTAAGAATAGATCCAAGGTTTAAATACATGTTTTGCCAAATACCTTTTGAAATCCAGTTCAGACTTACAGCTGCTTTGAAATAAATAATTGTATGAGAAGCTATGTTCATCAGGAAACTGTTTTTAATATCACTTGCGTAAACAAAATCACAGATGCTTCAATCAAAGGCGATTTTTTTTAAAGAAAAGCTTTTAATTGCCTACTCTGCAGTATCACATTCTTACCTGTAATTTAGTGCCTTATCCAATAGCGTGTAATAGGGATTAACTTCTTCTGGGATGTAGAAATGATTAGAAGATTAAAAATCTATGTACAATTCCCTGATTTTTATACAGAATACTAAAAACTTCTGAAAAATATTTAAATTATTATAATTATGATAATGATGTTCTAGACATTCTTTCTGCCTTCTATTGTACAATTTATTTTTTCCCTTTTTTTTTAACCAAAATAATGAGTTAAACTTTGGATTTTATATTATTGGGTTTTTTTTTAAGTTGCTCTTTGTTTATTAGAAAGGAGGTGGGTCAAACTGACACTGTGAGCAGAGATGTGCTGCCACTCTGGCAAGCCTGAGTGCTCTACATAGTATTACTTGAAAGAGGAACTACAAGGTATTTTAACTCTTGCACATCTGCATTATTTTCTTTAGGAATATAACTGTGATGTTCTTCATCTTTCCAGTGACAGATAACATCACACACATGGCATGAGACTTCCAAAAGAAGTCATTCTGTTCTAACTGTTATGGTGGGACATAACCATCAGTAGACTTGATGGGATTAGAGCAGGAAAAGTCTGATGTCAATGTAACTAAACCACTTCTTATTTTAAATGTCTTCAAACTGTCTGTTTTGGCAGTGCTAGTGCGTGCAGCTCTCTGTAGTTTCTTTTGTTGGTGTTCTCTGCTGTTGGTGCCTTGTGTCATGGACCAAGACAGCCCATGACTTCTATTACTAGAACATGTATATGTAGTGAAGCATAGATCTTCTGGTTATGCAAAAGGGAGGTAAATTAACAGAGCAGCTACAGCATCTGGAAGAATCATATTGAGGTCGCTTCTCTTGGTTCTAGGGCCATTAACAATTTCTGGTGTGCTAGTGAAAGGACTTGTGCTTTGTGAAGGCAGGAGTAGGTATCATTATCAGAGCCCTTCAGGAAATTGGTGGATGGCAGTCTGGTTTGCCGTTGACCAGCTAGAGGGGTGGAGATCCAGGATGCTATTTCTACAGATGATGCCACTCTGCCTGTAATATTGCTGATATTAGTCAGCAGTTTTCAACTGATGGATGTCTAAGAGTTTTCTGTTCATTGCAAGCCCATTTGTAAAGTTCATGTGCACTAGGTACACATTATAGTCACCATTTATGGGTGCTAATGTCATGGTAAAAATCACTGCTAGCAAGAAGAGCATTGCATCCTGAGTAAAACTGATTGTTCAGAGCTTTACTGGAAAATGGTCTGACCTGCATTTATTTATAGCAAATGATAGAGAGAAAATCCTCATATGCAGGTGCTCGTTTACCTGTGTTTGTTGATACAGACTGAATCATGTGCTCCTGAATGCCTAACTGCAAAGTTCAGACTTCATCACAAATTTAGGGGTATTGATTGCCAGTGTTGAATGGATATCATGCTTCATTTGGAAGTGTTTCAGCCTCTAATTCCTCTAGCTGTGACTAAACCTAGTGAGAGTGAGAGTCATAGGGGTCCTGAACGTCCTTTTATCTAGTTAAAAAGCTATCCTGAAAATAAAGCCTGCTGCATATTTGCAACAGTGCTTGAGGTGGAACAAATGAAGTGATACTGGGAGTATAAGCTCCATTAAATTCAGAGGTATTCATGTTTCTACATAGTTGCACCTCATGACTAATAGCTAACAGACACAAAAGTCTGTTGCTCTTCCAAAAGATATATTGGGCATTTTCGTTGTTATTGTTGTAAGGCACACAAATATCAGTGTACATTAAAGACAAATTATTTTACTAAAGAGGTAATTGGCTGGAAATACTACATACTTGCATAGAAGTTGTCATAACAACTTCATCATTAAGTGAATGCTTAACTATTAATTTTCCTCCTTCCAATTTACATAGAACATCCTAAAGTACCCTATGGCTTGAAGCAGAAGGAGTGATTTTTCTCCTATTAATATGGGGATGTCGGTCTGTGTTTGGTAAGACTTTCTTTTGTGATGCAATCAAGACAATTCAATCCTATTAAAAGATTAGGTTTGGGAGATAGCGCTTGGCTATGCTTTCCTTTCATATTCTTGTATTCCTCAGGATAGCATCTGCAGATGCAAATATGACCTACCACCTCTTTGTAGGAGGCTGCAAGATCTTCAGTTACCAGGGTCTGTGCTTCTTGCAGCATCTTTGGAAAGCAAAGGAGTGCCGTTCTCCTCAATTATTTGTTCAAGATCACAGAGGAGGTGAGTGGCAAAGCAGTACTTGAACCCATGCCAACACTAATCTCTCTACCCTATCACTGCCTTCTCTTTAATGACTTTGAAGACTAATAGCAAAACCTTTGGAACACTGCTTTGCTGTAGAGGATCTGTCTAGTGTCCAGTGTCAAGCCACCTACTTGTGCACAATGCCACAATACTTAAAAAGCTCTTGGTTGCAATGTGTGGTAATCGTAAGCACTGAAATCAATGGACTATAAACACCTGTTCAATGTGTAATGGTAAGCACAAGCTTAAATGTAGCTTTGCGTACCAGCGAATGGTGGCAAAAGCTGCCAGGTTCTGGTGTGCTTTGCAGCAAGAAGTTTACATATCAGGAATAATAAATAGTTTTCTTGTTTGTAAATGTGGCTGTGTTGTGATATCAGGGAATGTCTTGAGAAGTTCTGCTCAACCAGCTGCCTAACTCCTACCCTTACTCTTTACTTTGATAATGAACTCAAAAAAAAATCAGTCTCAGGAGATTCAAGTTTGTGCATTCAACATGAAATTTACTTAAACTGTCACGGAGAGTGTTGGAGGGGGAGAAATGAAAATCTCAGCTCCAGTCTTATTTTTCAAAGGGTTGTATCAGCATCTAGTTAGTTTTTCAGTCACATTCAAGTTACCAAGATGTCAAGATCGCTTTCTACCTAGCAATAGACATCTGACTTTATATAGGCAATTGTGAAATAACTTGATCCTTAACCAGTGTGATGTGATGTGCAGGCATCTAGACACCTGACCTTTACAAAAGCAGCCGTAAAAGTCAAATGTCTTCCTTTTCCTAGCTTCTATTCTTCTGCAACCAGGCTACCTTTCACTTGGTCTTTTCCTTGTCTGATCTTCATTGAAATAGTTTGGCATACATCAGAATTGCTTTGCTGGTTTATACCAAGACTGGATCTGGCTTTAAACTTCAAAGCTTGCAATAAAGATCTTGCAAATTTACCTTCATCACCCCAGAACCCCCCAAAAGACATTAGGATTTCTTTGTCTCAGTTCCCATACTAGCAATGCCAGTCGCCAACTTGAATCAAACCTGCGAGTGGATATATTCATGGGCTCAGGTTAGGCTTGGAGGCAAAGCCCACCTGTTTCCAGCCTTTAAGAGGCACCTACCTACCAGCAGAATTCTGCAGGGGAAGAGAAGGGTGGAGTAACTATCCCATCAAACTTTTTTTTTCTAAACCTTATCTAAACAGGTTCAGGCTACTCAAAATTTTATAACCTTTCAAAACCCTAGAAGCCAGCTGTAAAATAAGAGCTCCCCTTGTTTAATAGCCAGAAAATCAAGGTGTGAAGCTAAAGACAAGCAGTTGCAAGAGAAATAAGAAATGTGCCTCTTCTGCTGCATTTATGTTTAATAAGGGGGTGCCTAAGAGCTTCAGCTTTCTGTTATCTTTTACAAAGATTTACCAGAACAAGTGGTACTAAGCCTTTAATGCTCTTGCTTTACACATACAAAAATGCTAATTTTTGTTTCCATTTTCAATCAGCCTTATTTGAAAAATTTCTATGTTGAATAGCTGTCTCTTGGTTTTGAAGTTATTTTTTTGAGATTCCAAGCAGTACTGATTATATCAATGGAGTACACTGATTATTTTTTCCCCCCTCATGTTTGCCCTATATAGCCAGTAAGCATGATATTTGACATGATTTGTTTCTCTTTTCATCTGCAAATTTTTGTGGAAATAATCAGAATTACATTGAAACCAGCATCAGAACTTCATTGCGACAAATCTCCTGTACTTGTTCAATCTAATGCAAAATGTACAATATGGAACTTAAAAGCCTTTATCTGATTTCAGGGACTGTTTATGCTATACTAAATCAATGCCTTTTCCTCTGGCCTGTGGTTGCGTGATAGATGATGTTCTGCAAACTCCTAGTTTTGGAGGTGAGTCGCAGCCTGTGATGGTCAAGATATCATTTTTGTGTTTGTCCCAAAGCAAGTCAAAAGACAGAAGGTGCTGACAGCTCGTTATCGCTTCGGCAAACGGCAGAGGAACCAGAGCAGGGCTTCTGCTCCACGAAGGTGGGGATGCTTCCCTGTGTTGTCTGCCCTGAGGCGGCAAAGACCAAATGCCCCAGCAACAAACTCCCCGGAGACAACGGCACAGACACTGGGGCGCCTGCCAGGTCACAACATGAACTAGGTCTGGGGCTCCCCAGATCCCCTGTGGATGAGTCTGACCTGTGGGAGGGGTCTAAGAGAGCCAGACCCTATAAAAAAGCAAACATCCTTCAGCTGTGTGGTATATCTCTCTGCCGTGGATTCCAGGAGACTGATTGACCACAAAGATCACAAGGACTTGACCACAACTGAAAACTGAAAGGACTACAACTGAAAGAATTTCGACTCACTGACAGAGGAGATGTTTCTGGATCCAAGGGTTGGTGATCCTATTTCTTTGTTTTCTTTCCTCCTTTATTTCCTTTCTTCTTTTCTTCTTCTACTTCATGTCTTTTATGAAAATAGGAACCTGCGAGAATTTTATTCCTCCCAGCACAGTTTTAGGGAAGTTTATAATAAAATTAATTGTTGTTTCATTTTTTAGCCTCTGGAGAGACTGGTTTCTCCTGTGAACGTGTGAAGAGTATTGTAAACAATCACCTTTTCCCACACCTGCTGAGTGGGATGGGACATAGCCCCTGTAAACAATTTCTCTAACCCTTTGGTGCTGGTACAGGCCTAAGGTAGAGCAAGGGCAGCTGACTAGCAATGGAACTGGGTCACCCTGGGTTTGTGGTATTCGTTTGTCACATGCTGGGACCAGTAACTGTAGATGTAAAGAGAAGAATGGTGTTATATATCGCCATTCTTTCTTATGTCAACTTTTACAATGGTCTGCCATGGTTCTGGTTGGTGTATATCACCGTGATCTATTTGAGTAATTGTAACTTGTGTTATTCATACCCCAGCATAATGAAACTTGAGTCTTAAAGCCAGTTCTTTAGATATCTGTTATACTGCTTGTGAGGTCTGCTAAAACCCAGCAGTTTCCATTCCTCACCAGAACTGCTATTTCTGGCACAAACACATCAAAATTCTTTTTATTCTGTGACAGCATGCCTGTCCTCTTGTGTCTGAAACATGGTTAGTTCATGAGAATTGACAAAACTGGTTGGAGCCAGACTACAGGAAGTATTGTGTCCCACCCAGAAGCCAAAGTAGCACTCCCTACTACATAAGTTAAACAGCTGAGAAGATTAGGATTTTTATTTTAATTTGCTTTTATTTACTGGAGAGAATTAAAAAAATAATCCAAAACCAACAAGCCATCCCCCCCAATTAATTGTTCTTGCACTGCACAAAGAGAGTGATTAATCTCCTGCATGCAGGAGCATTTATCTACTACTCCTGCTTGAATTCCTCAAAGGCTAAGAGTGTTTCTAATGGTCATTTAAATAATAAATACCACCACACTCATTAAAGGTGTATCACTCGTTCCTTTTCTGCTCTGGTGCTTGTTGTATTCTATTAATATTTATTGAATTCAAGGAAATTCATCCTGAGCAGGGGATCCACATTTCTTTTCAAGGTCACCAAATATAAATATTTTATTTATCTAATTTAGAAAAACTACATTACTTGTGATGCAGCAGACATGAAAAGAGTATGAATTAATAGAAAGCTTCTCTCAGGAAAATGTGTTCAGGTATCAGTAATGGATAATTGTAAGTCCAATAGCTTCTCTCTTAGCAGGCAATAAAAATACATAGCGGCAATACAAACCCTCATCTGAAAGTGTGCATATGGCAATAGCAGAGAGTAGTAAAATAGGCTATTTGCTATGAGGGCAGCGGAAGGATTCAAATCTCTTTCTGGTACTTGGGTCCTTAGTAGGCTTATTAAAGCTCCAGCTTCAAACTTTTGCATGGTTGTGCATGTAGTCTATATAGCAGATTTTCAGTAGTCCTTTGGAAATGAATATGCCTAAATCCATTACATGTTGGATGTCATGTCTTATGTTGGCTCAGAGAAGCTGGCTAACAACCGTGCTAGTAGCAATCCTATGAGTGGCCAGAGTAGTTCATCATAAGTACTGCACAGTGTTTTCTTACCCCTGGCAATCTACTGTTCTCCTACTTCAAAGTGGGCTGCATTACCTATTGCTGCACATGTGTAGCCCAGGAAGGTCCTATTTCGTTCCCACCAGTACGAGATGAAGAGAAGATCCTGCTGAGATGCTGTGTTCTGAATGTTCATGTAGATTAAGCCTCCCTTGCTTTTTTCTGATGCATATTCAACTTCTGCACACTTGGAACCTGTTGTCTTTTTGTTCCATGGAGGTGTAGAAATTATTCTTCTATGATGATTTCATTCTGAACAAGCATCATCTTTTCTTTATATTCATCCTGCCCTCTCCAAAAAGAAGGCAAGATGATCAGGGCTACATTTTAGAAATTAATAATTGCATTCTTGCAAATTCTGGCTATAGGAAAACAATGCTTCAAAAAGGGAAAAGCCAATAGATTGTGTTTACCTCCTTAAAATGTTCACCAAGGAACAATTCCCCTAGACTGAGTTTTAAGCTGTCAAGAATCAAAGAAAACAAATGAAGTGGCACTTAATTTAATTGAAAATTGTGCTTATGGGGTTTTGTGTGTGCATTCAATTTTTAGCACATGTAGTCTTTTGATATTGCTAAGGTTAAAATTAAAATTAAGTATTTATTGCTATTGTCTAGAAATATTGCAGAAAAAGTACAGGCTCTAAAGAAGTGGTGTTGAATAACTTGTGTCCTTGTAGCAGTTCTATTTTTAAATAATATGCAGTATCTAAGGGAAGATGTTACAGGAGAATTGGCTGTAAAAATGAAAGGTAGTAACTCCAGAGCTTTGATTTAATTGGTGCGTGACCTGTGCTGCTTCCTGACAGAAGCCTATCTGATACAGCCAATGCCAGCCAGCTCCAAGATGGACTCACCACTGGCCGAGCCCATCAGAGACAGCAGTAGCACCTCTGAGATACCATTTTAAGAGGGGAAAAAAGGGAAACCTCTGTGCAATTGCAGCTGGAGAGAGGAGTCAGAATATGTGAAAGGAATAAGTTTGCAGACACCAAGGTCAGTGAAGAAGGAGGAAAGAAGGCTCTCCAGGCGCCAGAGCAGAGATTCCCCTGCAACGTATGATTGGTGAGGACCATTGTGAGGCAGGCTGTTCCCATGCAATCCATGGAGATCCACAGTGCAGCAGATCTCCACCTGCAGCCCTTGAAGGACCACACACAGGAGAGGGAGATGCCCGAAAGAGGCTGTGACCCCATGGGAAGCCTGTTCTGGAGCAGACTTCTGGCAGGACCTGTGTCCCCATGCAGAGAGGAACCCATGCTGGAGCATGTTTGCTGGCAGGACTTGTGACCCCATTGGGGGTGAGGAGGTAGAAAAAATCAGGAGTGAAGTTAAGCCCAGGAAGAAAGGAGGGTTAGGGGAAAGGTGGTTTTGGGATGTGATTTTCTTTCTCTGTATCCTACTCTGATTTGACTGGTAACAAATTAATTTTTCCCCAGGTTGAGGGTGTTTGGCCTGTGATGGCAACTGGTGAATGGTCTCTCCCTGTCCTTATCTTGACCCACAAGTTTGTTGAGATATTTTTCTCTCCCCTGTCCAGCTGAGGAAGGGAAGCGATAGAGTGGCTTTGGTAGGACCCTGGTTTCCCACCAAGGTCAACCCACCACACCTATTCTGACCTATAGAACTGGAGATTTTACTGCCCTGTCTCATAGTTGACGTTACTGATATTGAGTTCTGCTAATATACCGCTAATTTGCACTCACTGATATACTCAGTAGTAAGGTGTTGAAGAGAACAGATATAGGGAATAAATCGCTCCATTTCCCCTCTTGCAAAGCTTGCTTTACTTTGTAGGGAGCAGGTCTGATCCGCTAACTCTTGGTAGAAACCAAGTCAGATGGCATCCATGGAGTAAAACAAAGGAGAAATAAGGCACCTGTAGAGTTTTGTGAACAAGCTGAGCCCTGATAGAGAGCTGAGTTGCTAAAGTGTTATAAGCATGGAGGCTCATATGACTCTAACCCTGATTAATGGTGATGGATAGGAGGAAAAAGGAGCACAAGATGCCTGGAGAAGGGGAGGAAAGATTGAGAAAACTGAGGTAGTAGGAGTAACAGAACTAAATGAAATAAGCAGATACCTCTGGAGCTGCATGTGCAGTCAAAACCTGAGATCAATGCCTGGCTGACCTTTGTCATGAATAAAATAGATCTCTGTGTACAGGGAACACAGAGCAGAAAGCATAGAGACACCTGAAGAATAGCAACACTCACCCCAAAATGAAAGGAGAAGTGTGAAGGGAAGCTGAAAAACCTGTGTGGCAGAGCAGAACCAGTGTACATATGACAGGGGTGCAGAGAGGAGGAGTGTTCAGGGGTCTGCCAGTGGAGCAAGCCAGGAGAGCAGAGCAGCAGCAGCATCTTGTTGAGTGGGTCTGAGGTGGAACTAGCTCTGGAGATGGGCCTGTTACTGGAAGAGCTTGAGAGTGTTATGTTGGAGCGGGAGGAGAAGATTCATGTGTTTGGCAAACAGTCACAGTAAGGCTTTGAGTTTTGTCACATGATTGAGCAGAGCAAAAATAATTGTGGCATCTTCAATGTTGCTTTTCTCTAGAGTTATCTCAGAAGTTATGCCTTCTGCATTAATGTATGTATCCTTATGTGGTACACCACAGTTTTCCTTTATTTCATATAGACATAAAACATATGTATGGCAAAAATATCTTTAGCAGCAAGCTGAAGAAGTTCTAGCATGACAAGCTCCTTAAGTAAATACTGAACAGTTCCTAATTAAAGCTAAGTGCATAGTCTCTCATTTTTCAATTAGCATGCTCAATATATAGTGATGCCTTAATTATTTTTTCTAAATATGTCTAGAAGAAATCCCTTAAGTCTGGAGGTGAACTTTGCAAGGTAGATGGTTCTTTCTATTTTCAGTGGTGCGGTGGAGGTAGGTTTAACTGAAATTGAAGAGAGGCTTATGAAAATGTGTCATTGTCTGAAAAACTTCGCTCTTAGATAACTTTAGCTCTTCCTGCCATCTTCCATTTAGCTTCACTTTAATCTCAGATGAGTCTTTTTCAAGCAATTACTTGTCCCTTAACTAACTTTGGTGACAACTAGTCTGCAAGAGAGCATGGGAACAACTAATCTGCATGAAAGCACGTCTGCAAGATATAGTTCTGCCAATTACCCACACAGCGATCCACATTCTCTGCTGTGAGCTGTGGAGGTGCTACATTTTCTTCTAACTGGGCAGCTGCCCTCCTGTAGCTGATGCAGAGAAGGCTGAATAGCCCCATCATGAGATCAGTGTTTGATAGATGAGATGAATTGCCCTCTAGAGGTGTCTGCTCTCACTTGGGAGTGAACAAGGTAACTACCTTGAACAGGTCACCTCATAATCAGATATATAAAGGCAAGTGGAAGTGGGGAGATGCCCATGGCTTACCTGCTGTCTGGTCTCCCAGCTATCTAATGATAGCCTGCTGCAAGTTCCCATGTCAGCACCTGTAATGGCCATTTGTGCAAAAACTGCTGTTTCAAAAAATATACACCTATGCAACTTGGGGATAATGGTATAAATCTGTCAGCGCAGGAATTTTTCAAAAGCACTCAGCATCTGAACTTCTTGGGATGGCCTCAGATATTCTGAATCATAAAATGCCATCTTATTGAAAGGCAAAGTCTGGGGACAAAGGTCGGTTTTCGAGATGTTGACAACAAAATTAAGAAAAAAAAATGAATTTAGTTTTCATGTGTTTTCACAGCAACATCTGCAGACTGAAAAGCTTCTGCCCCGAGCCTAAAAAAAACATAAAGCATGTGTTTGGTGACTTTTGTTTTGATAACTGGTCAAATTTAGGCCAAAACATATGATGTATTAAACTGACCTGAGCTGACACTGTGCATTTAGTTTAGGGTGTGGTTTTGTGGCTTTGCAATGTCAGTGTTAGTGTCAAATTGACATGGGGATTTTTTTTCCAGATTTTTTTATTTTCCTAGGCAGGTAAAATAATATTCTGTCTGTCTCTATGGAGTGCCGGTCTAAATGGGTTCAGTTTTAGTAAAAGGGTTATTCCTTTCTGAGGCCCAGGAGGAGAAGTGTTAGGAAAACTCAGAACACCTTTGAAAAAAACTTCCTATATGTTGCAATAGGAATCCTACCGTAGTTAGGGTTTTAATGCCAGGAAGTGTATTTCCCTTTAAAATGAGAGCTGTGAAGTTGTCTTCTCTTTGGAGAGACTGAGGAAATGGGGACACATGTCTTGGAGGATTGACATTGCTTTCTCATTGTAAGAAACATAGGCTGCCACTAAGCCATGAAATTCAAACCTCAAACCAAACTAATTGGGCTGACAATCGCTCTAGCAGTTGGCTGCTAATTCTGGAAAATAATCTGCCACCTGTTGTTTAGTCTGTTGGATTAGAGAAGGTTTTTAATGTTTGAGGCAAGAGAAATTTATTGCTCCAGATGGAGCAAAATTTCTTTAAAAAAAAAAATATGGGCATAGACGAGCATTCAGTGCAGTAGTCTCCTACTTTTAAAAATACAGCTTGGTACAAATCACAGTAGTTTTAATAGCAGCCTATGGACAGAGCCGTTTTCCACCTTCAGAAATTGTTTTCTCTATTTGGAAGTCATCACAGATGAGTTTATCGCAGTTCTTGAACAGATATGCTGTGCAATTGTCACTTTTCTCCCTGTGTCCATCAGATTTTAATAAGAGGTGATAATTTTATTGTCCCACTGAGAATGTGATCAGAGATGTGTTTGATACACAGGTTAAATAGTTGATGGAGATGGAAATGTTTAAATTCAAGGGTTATTTTGTGTGTTTGCTATTTACGGACCATCTGGAAGCAGGAAATACTGACAATGAGACTTTCAGAAATCAGCAGTATGAAATAGATGAGAAGACAGGGTAAGGTTTTTTTGCTCAGCAAAAAGCAGACAACACTTTTTTGACAGACATAATTTTTGTCACAGAAGTGTTTTCAGAAAATATTTCCGAGTTTGGAGAGGAGGGGATGGGGGGTACTTTCTGGTAGGGTGAGAAGAGGGGAATTTACTCTGAAACAGGACCTAGGGAACTTACACAGAAAGGGAGATGAGGGTTCAACTCCTGCTCTGGCTCAGCCTGGGATATGAATTTGAGCTGATTGCATTCCACACTAATTGCCCTAACTAGCAGATGTGTGGCAGTTTAATTTGTGGCTGTTTAACTTGGGATAGTTTGGGAAGGCTGGATTTTAATAACTTGTTATCAGGGCATTTGGTGGGAATAGGGGAAACATGGCCAACCTCATGCAGGGTGTATACTATCAGACAAGCTATGCTGGTGTACAGCATGTTGCAAAGGTGACAGTCCTCTGGAGCTGATAACCAGAATGTGCAACAGGAGCCCCTGATGCATGCACTGACTCATCCTTGGGAAAGGTTTGGGGATATACTGAGTGGAAAGGGGAAGATGAGACACCCTGTATTGGATAGAATTCATAGGAAACTTGCCCTACTTCTTGTCAGGCTTTGTATTGAGCCTTTTCTCATGGCTTGTGCTTTTAGCTGCTTCTTCCATTTTTGCCTCTGTAGTATTTTATTTCCCTTGACTTCAGTCATCATCTCCTTGCTTTTTCCCTCTTTGGCCCTATAAATGTTAGGACTGTTGGATGAATTAAATTAATTTTCAGAAAGTTAATCTCTGATTTGCCCACAGAGCCCTTTTAGGGCAGGTTGTTTATTCCAATCCAGGAATTTTCTGGAGCATCCCAGGAGGTTCTGTGTCTTTCATGTCAAGCACCTAGGGTGTTCCATGTCTTTCAGTCATCCCTGAATTTAGCCATGCAAATACTGCCTATCAGCTGCTCCTTTCACTCAGATCTGGTAACTCTGTCTCCCTGTTTTCCCCAGTCAGGTTCATCCACCTGAGTATATCTAGGCTGGAAATCCATAGTAGCCCAGATCAGTCTAATCACAGTCATCCTATTCTTGCTGCCACTATTCCCTGGCCATGTGGTCCTGGGATCTCCCATGCATCCCAACCTCCTCAGTTTGCTGAGCCGGCAGAAAACCAGGAGCTTTTTCAGTTTGCCTTTCTGGGATTTTGGTGGTTTTTGGGGTTTTTTTTTGTTGATGTTGTTGAGAGGTTTTTTTGCTTGGTTGGTAGGGGATTTTTTTTGTTTGGCTTAGGATTTTTTTATGCAAACCGATCAGTTTGGGTATAGGGTCACATGTGGGACTTCACAGCATGGGATGGCACTGTGGCACTTTACAAGTGGATCCATTCAGTCTGCTTTAAAGGCAGGGTTCTCTGGTCAAAGAAAAGATTCCTGCCTGCTGGATGGTCATACAGCAGAACAAGGTCGTAACCAGAACAAGGCAAAAAACTTGTTTCCTTTTGCTCAGCCACAGCTTCTTAAGAAAGCATGAGGCAGTGAGAACTGAGAACAAACTTAACAGTACTGTCATCTGTAATAGATATATGGAGTGCCAGCTGGTGGCTTTTGGAAAGATTTGTAGATAGTAGCTTGACCAGCACAACCTTACAGTACATATTATGTACAATTTTAAGGCATTGAAATTAAAGGTTTTGTTTTTTCACCACTAATAATTCACATTCCCTTGGTAATAAATATTCAAAGGAGCCAAGACATGATGAAACCCTTTGGATGCTGTAATTGTCCTTTGTTTTTATTTAGCACAGACATGATCATTAGTATAGCTGGTTAAGAAGCAATAGCTATGTCTAAGCGAAATAATTAAACCAAAGTATTTTTGTTTAGTGAAGTACTTTGGTTTCTTGAAATTTTCCAATGAAAAAGATTCTTTTATTCTTTTCTGTCCTGCTTGGGATGTTACTCCAATCTCTCTAGGTGAAAAAATTCAGGCAGGACTGACAATAGCTTTATGACTATTATGATGACCTGCTATAAAGTGTTTGTTACCTTCTAATGCTTTAAGGAGTGTTGATGTTTTGAAGTGAGCTATGTAAGTCAACAGCTTATAAACAGGTTTAACAGACTGGTGATGATACTTGAGAAATTCAGTGGAAGAAGGCATCTTCTAAATATCTTAAAAGATATTTCTTTCTGAAGTACCTTCTGACGGGCTACAAAAGGTTACCATTCTCAATGTCTCATCCACCTCAGGTTTATGGTCTAGTAGTCATGGGATAGGATGCCAGTTGGAAATACAATTACTGTGCTTTTGTTCTGTATGACTTGTGCAGTTTACAGAGTTGGGTCTTACTCTGGTATGTACTCTTTCTGCCTGCTGCTTCTTCAGAAGTAGTTGCATACTCTCCATTAGCGAGGCTGGTAGGACCCGTATATGTAGCAGCCCGTCAGGCTGGTGCAATTGTCCTGCACTGTGAGGTTTATCTTATACTGTGTTTACAACCTATTGCATGGGCCTGTTGCTGGCTACACCTGGAACATGTAAAGTGCTAAGAAGACTCAGGAAAAAGTAGATTCAAATTTTTTGTTCTGCTCTGTCAAAATGTACAGCTATCGTTTTAACTATACTCATTCTGTTTTTAAGCTGAGGTGGATGTATTTATGTTGGCTCCACTTCAGCTTCCACAGAAACAGAACTTTTTCTGGCATCAGAAAAAGATGCAAATCATTTTCATGCAGCAGGTGTTTCAATCAAATATGTTGGGATCGAACTAATGTTTATCAAGTACCCAAATCACAGCTTTATGTACTTGGTGGACATTGCCCATAGGGATGTAATGCATCATCAGGTAGAGAAGCTTAAAATTCAGTGAAGGAGAATAACAAATCACAAATCAACAAACTCAATTGTATTAAACATGCTTCCCAGGGAGGCTTTCCTCTGGTATGAAAATATTCAATGCAAATTTACTATTATGAATTTTAAAAATAAACCAACTGTAGGTATATCATAGTTGTTTGGTAACATAGAAGCAGTTGGGACCCATAGTTGTTTGGTAACATAAAAGGAGCTCCGTTTCAAATACCTGCTGGTTATATCCTTGGTCCTGGAAGCAATAGTTATTGCTGTTCAATCAACCTGAATTTGGTATGACAGAATCCTACCAAATACTTGTCTCTGAGGGGGTTGTTGCCAAAATTTGAATAGCATGCTATTAAGAATGATGGTGTTTTAAATTAGTAAGAATACTAAAAGTAAAAATAGACAGTACATCATGAGCTTTCCCAGCAGCTGATATGTTTGACCTGTTATTATATAGCTGAGTTGATTTGAAAAGACATATGAGTTTCAAGGAGTCTAAAATGCAGTGCCAAATAAATCAGGTGGGAAAGAGTTTTGCAATATGTTTTGGTTAGTCAAAATCAGAAAACTTTGAGGTGTTCTTTTTTGAAATTATTAGTGTCCTGGAGGATGCTGGATTCTGGATTCCCCATAACTATATCTTTCATGTGGCCTTCTAATCCCTTGTAGTTTTGTGCTAGGGTCAAATTAAACACTGTCAATTAAAGACAAATCGATACAGGGGGGATTGTTATTTTTGCTGCTTTCCAAATGGGTAGACAATGTCTAAATAAGGAATACTGCCTTGGTTATTGTTATAGCTAGAAGATCCACAGTAGTTGGGCAGGGAACTGCTGCAGGAATTAAGATACCCTGCAGTCTGTGCGAATTTAGTAGTTGCTTCTTCTGGACCCTAAACACATGGGTCCTGGCATCTCAGCCTGGCAGCTCCTAGATTCTGGCACAGGAAATAATGAATGAATGTAGTATCCCTGATATCCATATCACGTAGCATCAGAAGTTAGTAAAAGATGTGAAGACTGCACTGAAACCAGCCTAATATTTCCCACATGATAGCCCTGTGTGGCTTTCATATGTTCCATTTCTGGAAGTAATATGTTAGGGTCTCTTGGTGGCATTGCTCAGATGGAATAGATTTGAGCTGGTTCAGACATATAACAAAGATATTGCCCATGTTTTGTCCATCCTGTTTTGTAGTTTTCTGTTGTCTTGTCTTTAGTTTGTTCCTCTTATTTCAGAGGTTGAAATACTGGGACGTTCTCCCCTGAAAGGCTGAGTCACTGTTGTTTATACTTTGCACTTCAATTAAATCTCTGCATAGTGAATTAAAGTTAATCATAAAACTGTTTGCCTTTGTTTTCTGGCTCTGCCACTCGCCACTTTTTCAGAAGGCCTTCTCTACCAGTTAAATACCATAATTTCTGTCAGTGACAGCTCATAACAAAACTTGTATCAGAATATCTCTTAATTGAGCATCGTTCAACTCTATTTTCTTTTTAGTTTCTCAGCTCCTTTAATGCTGTCTTAATAGGTTGTTGTTTTCTTGTTTGTTTTTTTTTTTTTCTCTCTGAAAACTTCCTTTCAGGGCTTCTATTCGAATTAACTGGTGTTGAAATGATCATAACATGGCTTCTCTCATCTTTTTTAATTTTTTTTTTCCTTTTTTTAATGCACAAAGTTATCTCCATTGGCATTAAGTTCAGAGATTCACACAGCCTCATGTGCATTCATAAATCTGAGCTGACTTCACCGAAGTATTTGAATTTACAGTCTCTTAGCAGAGATCACAGGTTAACCCCAGATACCACAATATTAGCTTTATTGAGAAATTTAGAATTTTTGGGTGCACTGTATTCAGTGACACATTGATAGGATTATCTGAGGATGGAAAGCAAAGGCTTGCATTCCCTTCTCCTCTGTATATGACTTCTCTGTTTGAATGGTAAATTACAGGGACTGAGATTCAAGGTGATCGTGTTAATAACCAGTGTTGAATTCAGAACAGCACTTCTGCTGGGAGGATCTTTCTTTCATCTTTCATGTAAAAGTGTTGGCCATGGTTTGGATTTATTTTGTTCTTTGTTCTCTCAGTACTAGACTTCCTAAGGGCTTGTCTGTGGCTGCAGCACTGTCAAGTGGTTTCTCACAGTCACAGTCACTTCCCACAATGTCACCCCACTGACTACTTGGGAGCAGCACTAATCAAAAGTAAGGACCCAGGCCATTAGTACGGATGCACAGGGTGAGGGGTAGTGGTGTGTGAAGTCCTTTAACTTGCACAGAGGAACACTGAATGGCAGTACTCATCTTGTGCTCAGCTTTTATCATTAGGTTTTTGCTTTTACACTGCAATTTATTAACATGCAAATACTGTCTTTATGTGTCTTGGTCATGGAGGCTTCTAGGTGAGAGTGCTTTCTTTGTACTTGTTAACTTTTTCACAAATAGAATTCTGCATCTGCAGTGCCCCATCTCTTATTTGTTTGTTTACAATACCAATCGCATCCTTGTTTTATCTTGTTCAGGGTTGTGTGTTTTGTTTGTACTCTTCTATCAATAATAATCAAGGATCTGTTCAAATGTACATCTCTTTGTCTTGACTTTGTGGAGCTTGCTGATTAATGTGGTGTGGATAATACAATGTAGTAGAGAGGCTGTTCATTTAGTGAGGTCTGTATGCGCAACATGGTGTGTTAAACTCCACCCCAAATATACTTCCCTTCCATGTCCTGCTGTCCCCTGTTTGTCCATTCATGTCTTTCCAAACTTTGTTTCCGGAGCCTTGCCTAGAGAAATGCTGGCCTTCTGGGCAGGACTGAGGAAATCAAGACTGCATTCCTGTCTCTGCCAGTGTCCTGCTGAACCCCGTCTGCTGTGTTGGCTGGAATGCTGCAATATTAGTCCCTTCTGCCCCTCATCTGTGTTATACTGTTGTACATGATAAGAAGACCAGATAACACAGGCCAGTGTAGCTGATCCTGGGACCTGCATTCTGCTGAAGTAGCAAGCTGCTCCTCTTCTGACCAAGCTACCTGAAACCGTAGGACAGGCCCGCTTCTGCGCATAGCTAGCCTAAATCTGCAATGACAGGTGTCAAAGGGTCCAGGTAATTCACAAATACCATGAGCCAAAGATAGCTGGTGGACAGAACATGTCACCTGGCATCTACTGGAGAAGTATCCAGCCTGCTATAAACCACTGCAATGCCCATATTGGGGAGCCAAGGGCAGGCTAAGGCCAAGTCTTGTTTTCTTCAATGTCCTGAACAGAATTTGGTCATGTGAAGTACAGAACTTGGCTGCTACAAAGCAACCTCCCACGTGCTTTGTCCATGGTGGAGCAAATGCCCCCTGCATTACATAAACATATCCAGCTCCCATAGCAACAGCATCCATGTTACCAATTCAGTGATGACCATGTTAAGGTATTCTGCAAATATTTCAATTATATATGATTGACTTGTCAGTTTTGTCACATATGCTTATATGCAAACAGATCTCATGACTAGCGCTTCTAAAAGTCACTAGGAATGTGTTAGTGCAGAAGACTCAGCAGCTTTTTCTGGCTGGATCTGACCTGAATATTAATCATGCTTTTCCTTAGATGAGCATTAAATCTTTTCTGCTTCTGGAGACCAACATCAAAATTCAAATATTTAATTTGCTCGTTGACATTTATTAAAATAGCTCCATGCTTGAATATCAAGTAAAGGCAGTGGTAGCTAATTCTGTTAGTCTAGATGACGTTGGAAGTAAATTTAAATCTGATTGAGAAGCATTTAATACTCACTAAGAAGAGGAGGAAATGAAAGGTCAGTGGTAAAAAATGTTGATATCTTCAAACACAGCAGAGTTTAAATAAGATTTTTGGCTTCCGAAGTAACTGAATGAAACCTCAAAAACAGTACAATAGGGATATTTCAAAATGTTAGGAGAGGGGTCTTCTAATGCTTCTCAAAACAGGTCTCAGCATCCTAACAAGGCAGAGACCTCCTCTTGCTTAGCAATGAAGTAAGGGATGTTTGAAGCCCCTCAGATCATTTATGCTTAAGTCTTACTCTGAAAATTCTTGGCTTGGTAGGTTGAATAAGGATTCAGTGGGGATGAATGTGTCCTGTGAGCATTTCACTGCACCAGAGGGGAAAGTTGCTAATTCAAAGGCTGCCATTTAGGTGGGAAAATGTGCACATATATACATATATTTTAGAAATCCTACTTTTGAATGATATTGGACACACAGGGTCCTTTAACTTCCAAATAATATGAGGAAAGACATTTACAAGTATAAATGTGAAGGACAGGCTGATTTTTCAGGTAAGATGAAAATAACAGAAAGATGGACAAGAATCTTTGTTGACCTTTTTAATCACCTTTTCAAATAAACAGCTGTTTACTCCTATTAATAACTGGGTGGTTGGATATAATTCCAATTTTACACCACTTGCTTTTATGGTTGCTTGTATTGTTGGCCTGGAAAACTTAATTATGAAATTTTTGTTAAATTTCTTTTCATTGTGAACCCATGTGGCTGTGATAGAAATGTGTTTATTCCCCTAGGGATAGGGATCAACTAGAAGCATGTAAGTACAAAGGATTATTTTCTCTTCTTAAGAAAAGCTACTGTATATTTACAGATCAGTAGATTGGTACATATTTTTTCCGTATACAATAAAGGGCTAGTTCTTATTGCAAACAGTGAGAGGTTTGTTTTGAGGGTTTCTGTTTTGGTTCACTTTCACTGCATTTCTCTAGAAACACTTCTTTTGGCCTCTTTGAAGTGGTCTTGCTGTTTCCTTAACCTTGGCTATCAAGCTGAGCTAGCAGTGACCTGCTGAAAATGTTAGGTGAAACTTCCCTATCCTAAAATGCATCTATCAGCCAGTGTGCACAGAGTTCCAGTGACCAGCAGCAGTTTGAGTAAAGCTGGTTGCTTACCTAGGAGATATTGTTCTGGATTCCCAGTGGAGTATTGTACTGAAAAGCCTGAAAACTCATGAAATAACTTGGATCAAGAGTCAGTGTGAATTAACCCCAACTGGGATTTCATACTGGAAAGTTCTTCCTGGGTGCAATATTTCAGGAATGCATGAGAGGTAGCATCTGGTCATATTAAAGAATGCAGATGAGGACATTGCTGGTGACAATTATTTTGTCAAATGCCCACCCTAAGAAAAAGCGTCCATCCTATTTTGCAAGCAATGAAAAGAGATACCAGCCTCAGGGCATTGCATGGATGACATCTGTTTCTCTTTTTTTGGCAGACGTGGCTTTCTCTGATAACTTGGAATTCTCTGTGCAAAGTTTGGGGTCAGAAAGAACGTCTGTTGATAACATTGTTTTGATAAAGATGCCTTGAAGATCTTTAGGCAACTTTGAAAGTTGATAAGGCTTTCCAGAGAGTAATTTTATTCATTTGGGTTACAATTGCATGGCAAAATACAGCGACGCTTCATTGTCTATTTCTTACTCTGTTTTGTTGAAGGAACACAGAACAATTTATTAAGGTACCTGGGTTCTCATTTTTTTTACCTAATATTGAAAAAAAATTCTAAAGTATTCATGGTCTCAGTCATTCAAGAAGAGGAATTTGGACAACACTCGGTTACTCTCCCACTACAGTTCCCCACTGCTCTGGTACTCAGCTTCTCTGAGAAATGATGCTCACTGCTTATTTACACAATTCCTTTAACAGCAGATGACCAACTTCCCATATGCTATTTGAGGAACATGCCTTTCTGCAATCTGGAAAGACTATGTAGAAGAAAGCTGTGTCAGTCTTCCTGGACCTTTTGTGCTGAGAAGGCTCCTCTTCACAGCCACTAGAAAACAACTGAAAGTAAACTGCTTGGTCACCACAACACACTCTCTGAGATGAGATCTAGAACTTGTCAGGAGAATCCCTTCCCAAAGCCTCACAGCATTCAGTTTTAGAAACACCAAAACAGTCTAAAAACTGTCACACTCCATTTCTTGACAATGCAGTTGACTCCTCCAGGTTCAGTAACTCTGTGGAAGTCAACCACAGAAGTTTCCGTGGTACTTGGAATACCAAGTAGAACCTAGGGGTGGCTTCTGGGGTTTGTAGGGCTCCCACTAGTCTGATGAGCAATCATACTCTTGTATCTGTGTTCCTGGCAGTGTGGAGATTTGAGATTTATAGAGTCATAGAATAGTTAGGGTTGGAAAGGACCTTAAGACCATCTAGTTCCAACCTCCCTGCCATGGGCAGGGACACCTCACACTAAACCATGTCACCCAAGGCTCTGTCCAACCTG
>WYDI02008958.1:0-31635 GCA_009867235.2 Psittacus erithacus | reverse complement strand
AAGAATAAGGATGTAGCTAGAACTGGGGAATCTTGTGATAATGTAATCTTTACCACAGAGTTATTTGTAACCATTGGGCTTTATACCCATCAGCAGCTTATCACTAAGGGCTTTGTGCCAATGGGCAGCTTGTTACTGGGGGCAACTAAACACGGAGCAAGTGTGGATCGGGTATAAATAACCCTGTGTAACTGTAATAAAGTGGCAACCGCTTGATCACATTGATCGCCTCTGCGTTGTCCGTGACTCCCGCGTCAACAGCCAATCTAAGTCCATCTGAGCCACTTCAATATTAGGATCTTTATTGACCCGTTGGTTATTCTGGTGTTCCTCAGTGACCCAGCTCTTGGGTACATGAGCATCTACATGGCGTACCTTCACCACCACGTCCTGCACCCGGGCAGTGATATCTTGCCACAGTGCAGCAGCCCAGATGGGTTTACCTCTGCGTTGCCAGTTGCTCTGCTTCAGTTGCTGCAACCACCCCCACAGGGCATTTGCCACCATCCATGAGTCAGTATAGAGATAAAGTACTGGTCGCTTTTCTCGTTCAGCAATGTCCAAGGCCAGCTGGATGGCTTTCACTCGGCAAACTGACTCCATTCACCCTCTCCTTCAGCAGTTTCTGCAACTTGTCATCAGGGACTCCATACAACTGCCTTCCATCTCTCATGCTTTCCCATCAGTAAACAAGGTATATTTGCTTCTCACTTTCCGACTGTTTATTATATGGTGGGACCTCTTCAGCACGCATCTCCTCTTCCCCTGCTGACTTTCTAAAATCTTTGCCCTCTGGCCAATCCATGATGACTTCTAGAATTCCTGCACAACTGGGATTTCCTGTTTGAGATCCTTGTGTAATTAATGCAGCCCACTTACTCCATGCAGCATCGGTTGCATGATGTGTAGAGGAGACCCTGCCTTTGAACATAAAGCCCAGCACAAACAACTGGGGTGCCAGGAGGAGCTGTGCTTCAGTGCCAATCACTTCTGAAGCAGCTCAAACCCATTCATAGGCTGCCAGTATCTCTTTTTCAGTTGGGGTATAGCTGGCCTCAGATCCTTTGTATCCCCAGCTCCAAAAGCCGAGGGGTCGACTTCGAGTCTCCCCTGGAGCTTTCTGCCAGAGGCTCCAGGTAGGACCATTCTCCCTGGTTGTGATGGCGCGGTCCAGACTGGTCCAAGGGCTACTGCATGAGTTATCTCTCATTTAATTTGCTCAAAGGCTTGTTGTTGCTCAGAGTCCCATTTGAAATAATTCTTCTTCCGGGTCACATGATAGAGAGGGCTTACAATCAAACTGTAATTCGGGATGTGCATTCTCCAGAACTCCACAACAGAAGCTCTGGGAAATGCTGCCACAACAGCAAAGGTGGAAAGTTGCAAGGCTACAAATAGAAGGTCCCTCGCATTACTGATGCTCTGGTGCTAAGGTGCTGCAGGCACGGTGAGCTGTGCTTCCTTCCCCACGGAAACTCACAAAATGGTACCATAATATAGACAAGCTTTCTGATGGGGCAGTGCTCACGAATCTGGTCTCTGGATTAGAGAGAATTAGAGGAGGCTTTGAAACAGCCAGTTGTAACCGGCAGGTGACACTGGAGAAGGCAGATTATCTAAAATTACATTGGTCAGCAGGACAAAGCAGCTGAGCTGGAGATAGTCATTAGGGAAAGCTTCAGACCCAGCATTACAGGCTGGTAATCCAGGGCATGCTGAGGTGCTTAAGAGAGGAGAGGGTTAGAGATAGGCAGAGCACGTGTGCAGTAGGGGCTGTGCATACAGCTCCATCTGTGCTGTACATCTGGGGAGGTGGGAAATCATTCCATGTATGGTGGAAAGGGTTAAAGTCTTTAATTTTGGGGTGCTCACATTGAAAGGGCTGTAAGTGTATCATGTGTTTTACAATGACTTTATGGAAAAAAGAATGGTGACAGACCAACTATGAGGGAGTATGAATGCACAGCTGCAAATCCAAACATGGGATCCAGAACAAGGAAGACTTGGGCCACAGGTTCTGTCACTGAGCAGCTTTGCCACTTTTCGGAAGTCACTTGACATCTGTGCTTTCCTTGGCTCTCTGCCTTTTTTCTGCCCTGTCTATTTTAATGGTGAGCT
The DNA here is from genome assembly GCA_009867235.2 of Psittacus erithacus. Lineage (NCBI taxonomy): Eukaryota > Metazoa > Chordata > Aves > Psittaciformes > Psittacidae > Psittacus > Psittacus erithacus. Next base: position 29,517 of record WYDI02008958.1, on the reverse strand, counting down.
TGGGGACTTCATTTGTTTCTGCTGGGATGTTTGTACAGTGACTGTTTGGAGTGCATAGTTTGGTTGGTGCCTTTGGGTATTACAGTAATATAGACTATGGCAATATAATGGAGAGGAAAAAAACAGAGCAATCTACTGAAAGGTTGCTTTGGAATATAAGACTATGTATAGAGCAGAAAGAAAGTGGAGAGAGATGTACCTAGAGACAGAGAGTATATCCAGAAGTACCTAAGTAAAGGAAAAAGTTAAAAAATGCTGAACATTCTAAAAAAAAAAAACAAAACTGAGAAAAATAACCAAGGTGGGCCCAAAAAGAAATCAGGTGTATTATAAGCAGATCAGAGGAAAGGTGCACATATGAATGAGAGAAACCTCAAAGGCTCATGTTTTGTCAGAGCCAGAGCAGAAAATCCATGTTCCTGACCTGTGGAGAGACAGGTTGCATTACGAGCTTGTTGGATACCAACAGCCTTCTCCATGGGCAGAGGGCACCTGAGACACAGATCTTTAAGAAATCTGGTTTATTAAGCTCTGTTGCTTGAGTGACAATTTGGGGATTTTTTTTGTCATTGTTTATTCTAGAACTAACATAAAATCATCTGACATTGACATTGCTTATGCTGGCATCATCTTTACCAGCCATTTAACATGGACGATGGACAGGTCAGATCCTGCAATAGGAGCTTATTTCCTCAGAGTGGCATAAGAGGACAAGAAACAGAAGTGAGCTTCTCTGATGCCAACCGCTGGATGGAGCTGGACCAAGAATATTTTGCTGATGGCATAGCAGGAACAGCAGATATAATAGCTATATGCATTTTCAGTCTGAACCTGTGGGTTGTTGCATTCTATGAACAGCTTGAGGGATAGTAACTGAGAACAGCAAGCAGCAGCAGGAAGCTGGAGTGTGTTACAAACAAGTTGTATCCTCATGAGAGCAACTTCGGAGTCTGCCAACTGAGGAAGCTTGGAAGACGTGAAAATAATTGAGTTTTTAAATGACAGACCAGACCAAAACCCAGTGGGATCACAGCAAATACTTCCGTCAACTGTATCAGGCTTCTGATCCATCTTCAACCACTCAGTTTAATTCACTGAACTATGCACTTACTGTGGCATGGTAACTTTAGTCGTCTCAGCCTTGGGTCACTATGAAAGCCTCAGCACGGCCTGCAAAAGCAGGAGTCTGCTTTAGCGTGGGTCTGCTTTACAAAGTAATACTTGGAGGCTTTTGCTGCATGCCTCCTGGCTCCAGAGAGAGTGGAGATTGTTCATGTTTCAGGTCTAACATCTGTAATCACATGTCACAGAGAATATTAAAACCACACCTAAAGCTTCTACTTAAAATATGACTCCAGCAGCTTTGGAAGGAAGCGACAAATAGGATGGGAGCTGTGACAAAGGGCTAAACAAAGGAGTGGAGGACAAATAAATCTGTCACATCCTAGCACTGCAGTGGTAGCTCCTAGTTTTCATCTTAGGAGGAACCTGGTAGCTCAGGGAGAAACCAGAGCTCCAAGGTGCAGCATGTGCAGCAAGAGGTGTGTGCTGCTCCAAACGGGGTGCAGGCAAGCACAGCTATGGAGGAAAGGGCCAGAGCTAGCATGGCAGGAGGCACTTACACTGCCAGGTTGTCCGCTGGGTACCCTGGTGAGCCTCTTGGGAAGTCTGCAGACATGACTGACTGTGGAGTAAGATGATCTGTGTGTACAACATTTGTGCAACTTATGCCACTCATACGTTTCAATCGAGGCACATCAGGTATTCCCTCTGCCCCCCTGGGATTCTTCTGCCCTCTGCTCCCCCAGGTAATCACCCGCTTGCACTTCCGCTGCCTGGCACATCTGGGTTAGAGGCAGCAGATACGGCGCTTCCCAGTCCTTGTAGATAGATACACGTACATATGAAGAAGCATGTAGATATTGGATGTCTCATGTTGTAAATACAAACATGCATGGCTTGTGTGTCTGTATCGAGTGGATAAATACAGGCTCTACCCTGAGCCAACAGAACCAGCCTTTCAGAGTAAATAAATACCTTTCACTACAAATAGCAAATGTCAAAGAGGGGCCCAGCCCCTGGAAGCCCGATCTAGCAGACGGGACTGCCCGCCGATGGCTGCTCAGGACCTTCCGCGGACGCCTCAGGGCTTCCCAGCTTCCGTGACACGTCGCTGTTCCGGACAGCCCTGTGGCGGGATGCAGGCAATCCAAGTCCTCGTCAAGATCGCACCCGCCAAAATAACGGCAGTGTTGCAAAAACCCACCAAACCAAACCAAAACGCAAAGAGCGCAGTTATGCCAACTACACAGAAATCAGTGCCAGCGTCGGATTTATTTTGGGGGGTGGGGGGGTGGTGCAGTCTTGCAGTGCGGGACTTGCAGGAAGCGCAGTGCGGGGTGGAAGCGATGGCGCTCTCAGGCCGATTTCCCTGCCGAGCTGCCCCTTCGGGGGACCCCAAAGAGAGCCCCCACAGCCGCTCCGCAGGGTGGTGGGCGGAGGGAGGCGGGATGCGCGCCGCCCCGCGCAGCGCTGGCCCAGCACCCGCCCCCCGCCGGGCCCGGAGGTGCACAAACTGAAAGTACAACAAACAACAAAACCACGCTAAACCCGCCGGAGGGGCACGGCGGCGGCGGGGGCGGCAGCGGCTTGTGAGTACCGCGGTGAGTACCGCGGCTGGAGCCCCGGTGGAAGATGCGCGGCCCGCGGGTGCGGAGCGGGACGGGATGAGCCTCAGGGGGGCTATGGGGGAGCAGATCCAGCCCCGCTGGTTGCTGGAGAGATGCAGCGGGACAGGGCTGGAGAGAGAAGCAGCAGGGAGAGCTGGTAGGAAGTTTGGAAGGATTTGCAGGGAGCTGCCGCTTCCGCAGGAGAGCCGGAGGGGGCGAGTTACCCTCCTTCACTCAAGTCGTAGGGGCCTCCGCTTGGCTGGCCGAGGTGGGAGGGCGCTGGAAGGTCATTTGCCAGCAGGCTGGGGACAGGACAGATCCTTGCGTGGCCTGCTGACAACACGGACCGCGCCGCGCCGCGGGGTCAAAGTACCGAGTGATGGGCGCTGCAAACGTGGGAATGAGGGCGCCACCCAGGGCAGTACCCTGGGCAACTGGTACAGCACACCCATGGTACAGCAGTTCCCCTCTAGAAAAATACCTTAAAATGGGATAAATGGGATGATTACAACATTTTTATTTATTTATTTATTTATTTTTTTTTTTTTTTTTTTTACTGAGCAGGGTGTAGGGGATCATTCGGTGGTTCATTAAAGTTGTACTTTTTGCTGTGCACTGGGTGATGTGTGATATTAAAGATACTGTTCTGCTCCAAAGTGTGCCTTGAGTAGATTTTCACTAAACACAGAATTGAGCCCCTTCCCCTCCAGGCGCCCCATTTTGGCTATAATGCATGAGGCACAGAAGATTCAGGGGCTTTACAAAATACCCTACCTGACTTGAGAACCACTCAGCTGGCAGCCGTGCACACTTATGCACACAAAACCTTCAAAAGCAGCGGTCCCTTGCAGAGCAGAGCCCTCACAGCATAGTTTCCTGTGAGAATGGTTGTTCATAATTCCCACAGTTTCCTGTGGGTATGGATGAACTCATGTTGCAGTAGAAGCAGAAGCAGGATCATTTTGTTGTCCCTAGCTGCCAGCTCCACAGAAGTAGTACTAGGGCAGGCAGTACTTTTGGGATCCACCCCTCTTTGTCAGGTTTTTTGAACTTTGAGAGTTGAGATTGTGGTGGGGGAAAGGTAGCACGTGTATGTACGTGGAGACTGTATGATTGCATACACCTTCTTTCCACAGAAAACAAGCCTAAACCAGAGACACATCTCTGAAAGAGGTGAGTTTTAAAATAGCACTTCATTAAATATTTTTGTGTGTGTGTTTCTGCTTTCTGAGCTTTCAGAGTATCTGCACTTCAAATTTGACTGCTCTGAGTTGAGAGATAAAGCCTTACCTTCCTCTCAGCCTTTTTCTTTCTTTTTTAAAGGCAAAGCTCCTTTTGTCAAAAGGACCTTGCTCCTTTTGTCAGGAATTGGGATTTTCACGCAGTAGCATCCAACATGCAGCAAAATGGTAGGGCTCTGTGGAAGCTCAAAAAAATGCTGGGGAGAGGGAAGTGTTATTTGAGGAGAGGTAGACCAGCACAGATCTAGATTACAGGGGAAGGGCAACTTGTTAAGTTTAAATACTTCCAGGTATGGAGAGGGTTTGTGTGTGTGCTGTAGTTACTTTCCCTGTGCATTTGGCAAGATACACTGGTGAACATAATCATAGGGTGGTTTGGGTTGGAAGGGACCTTAAAGATCATCTGGTTCCACCTCCCTGCCACGGGCAGGGACACCTCATGCTAGACCAGGTTTCTCAAAGCCCCATCCAGCCTGGCCTTGAACACTGCCTGGGATGAGTGTCACTGCAGAAGGCTGCACTGTATTAAATCCCAAGGCAGAATAGATGTATGCCTCCTCCAGGGGCATTTTCAGGTCTTGCCCTGTGAAGGAAAGTATTTCATCACTCACCATTTTGTGAGCCAACGAAAACCAGCACAGTTTGCTGTATAAAACTCAGGAAAGTAGCTGCCTTCCCATCAGCGTCTCTTTACACTGACTGCAAGGATGAGAGGACGTGTGGTCCTGCTTACAGCGGATACCCAAATCCACAATGACCAGAGGGAAGGTAGATGCCTGGGGCTGTGCATGTGAGAGCTGTTTTGTGTGGGATGTGTTCTGAATACGTGGGTCAAAATGTGACTCTGGCATCTTAAGAAAGCTATGGGTAAACATCAGGCAAAGCACTGAGCCTGATGAGGGGTCTTAGTTAATGCTGTACCCTTTTTCAGCCATAATCACCATGAAGAAGAGTAAGGATGGAGTGGGAAAGCCCTGCAGAAAAGGCTGAAGATAAGCTGGCCTTCCTGATGCCTGGCTCTAACTGCTTTGGCAGGCCTGGCAGTGCAGCATGATTAGGATGAGGAGGAAGAAACTGTGGGCATCTTGCTTCTGTTTTGCAGCAGCCTTCTTCCTTGTGGTGACATTCCAGGTACAGGGGCAAGGGGGTGTGGCATGCATGAGATCACTCTCGAAGTATGACACAGTTCTGTCAGATGAGAGCACTGAAGGTGACAGACATTTTCTGTACAAGTCTGTACTTTAAGAAGAGTGTTTGAAGTAACTCTGTCAGCAGTGTTGGCCTGGTGGTAACAGCTGACATGGTAATAGCTAGAGGTGACATTGCCCAGAGAACACTTTTCTTGCATAGCAACTTGGGTCCTGGAGGAGTTTCTCAGGAGTGACGTAACATACCATGCCATGTTGCATGGCCTCACTCCTGCACTGCCTTCTCTGTTCATGTGCTTAAACTCATAAGGTAGCTAGGCAAGGCTGGACCCCTAGGGACATGGAAACTTCATGGATTTTTTTTACAGCTGATTTCTAGAGGAAACTTGGCTAGTCTCTCTTGTGCTTTCTTCCAGGGAGAAGGCAGAAGCTGTGTTGTTAAACAGTAGCTCATGTGGCCTTACATCGCCACATGAAACACGTGGGAAATACAGGAATGTATTTCCCACCTCCTCCTTACAAATTCAAATTAAGGCTTCTGCTGTCCTAACATAAGATCCCCTGGACGGTGGTGACTGCAGTCACTGAAATGCATGCACTTTGATGGACAGAAACGTCACATGCAGACTTGGTGCTTAATGCTTAAACTCTGATATGTCAAGCAGATGTCCTGGCCAATGACAGTGATGCACCGTGTTTATTTCCCTGAAGGTTGTCAATGAACTGGGCAATTCAGAGAATAAGGTGGCAGTAGTCTCCAGTTTACAGAGTAGCCTGCTAAACCCTGTGGAGAGATATGCTTTTCAGTTCAAGAAGCAGGAACTTCACAGCAGCTTCAAGGCAGAATCTGATGTAAATCACTATCCTGTCTTGCTCTGGTGGTCTCCCCTGACTGGTGAGAAAGGGAGATTGGGTCAGTGCGGAGAGGATGTTTGCTTCTTTACTATCAACAAGACCTACCAGCACAATGAGATGACGAGAGCATTTCTGTTCTATGGTAAGGACCTGTTTCTTTTTAAAGGAGTAACTTCCCTCTTGCCCAGTTTTTTTTTTAGGGATTATATATTCTAGGTGGCAACCAGTGAGAGCAGGAAGCTTACACAGTTTGTTGTGCTAAACTTTGCCTGGTGCTGAATACCATCCAGAGATGCATGTTCTCTGTAAAAGTACTCTGAAAAGTGACTGCACATGTCTGTGGTATGACTGTTGCCTTGTCTTGTGCTGCTTTCCAGTCACATGTTCTCCCTCTTTATGGGAGAAAAGATGATTTCCTGTATTTGCCAAATCATGAAAAGACAGTCTGAGATCAAACCAGCTTTTTCCGGTCTTCTGGTTTGTCAATCCTAGCAGAGATTCTGCAGGGCCTTTGTTGCCCTTGTGCAAGTCTTTTGTCTTAAAATAATGCCATTGCTGGTAACTGTGCAACTCCCCTGCATCTTGGGCCAAGAGATTGCTATCAGACTGTAAATGCAAAGTTGTGAAAGGAACCTATTGATCTGCACAGGGAGCAGCAGCTAGTGCAGCCTTCTGACCTGCTCCTGCTCTGCCATTTCAGAAACTTCCACTGCATGTACTGTAAAATGAGTCTACAAAACAAAAAAGATGTCTCTTTTAAAAGTAAGTCATATTTTGTTAATTTTTTTATTTTTCCTCACACTGTTGCTTTTCAGAGAAAAAGTTAATTTTAAGGGGAAAAATAAAACCAAAGCATTTCTGTTACTGGTAGATTCAGCTTCTTTGCATGGTAAGTGCAGAGTCCAGAATCTCATTCACTCAGTCAGGATACAGGTGAACTGGAAACATAGGAAAGAAGGACCTTAAACTTGGTGGTTAACAGTGAACCAAAAACTTCTTGTCACTAATGTTTTCAGAGCTCCAAGTAGGTCAGCATTGTCAGTTGATAGTACAGTGGTCAAGCCTTAGCACAAAGGAATAACAGCAAAGGAATGAGAAGCTGACCCAGATAAAGACAAGGAAAGCTGGGTTTGCATCACGTGAAAGCTGTGAAGTCTGGTGATTTTAGTCTCTGGCAGTAATTCTGTTAGTTTCAGCATTAGAAGAATTACTACTGTTCATATTTAGGAGGCTTGTGGACATGCTTTACTTACTTATTTTTAAAGGACTATTTATACTGTGCAGAAGACTCCCTGTAGTTTTAAACTATTTTTTATAATGATGCTGGCTATAAACTGTATAAAGATAAGTGTCAAAATATGCAAAAATTTTACTTATTTTTAAGCCATAACAAATGATCTCAATGCTAAAACCTATACAGACAGAGGCCATAGGTGGTATTGAAGGTGATAAAAAATCATTAACACACACTCACACACATACCCTTAATGTGCTGAGCTGTGGGCCTGCAAGAAGGCAGACTTTGGTGTTCAGAATTTCCCTCTAATCAGCCTACTGAGTGAAAACTTGGAGCATCTTCATTTCCATAATGCTGGATCAGGTCATAGTTTCATCTTTCACAGAAACTGCATTAATTTTCCCCTCATATTTGTTCAGTGAGCTAGTCAAGAGAAGAATGATTCAAAGCTTAGAAAAAACATGAAAAAATATGAGGTACAGATGTTTTCCAGCAGCAGAAACTGCTTTTCTAGGACCACCTTCTTTTCTATAGCTTATCCTGACTTATTGTCCTGGACTGGGAAGCCCCTAGGTGTAGCTGATGACTTTGTCAAATGCCACCATCTCCTATGCGGAACTGAGGTGTGGCACCACTTGCTGCATTTTGCCTCTGCTTTTGGGAGGGATTACCAACTCCACCTTTTTGATGCCATCTGTTTTACGGATTTTTGTCTGTAGTGTGAGCTACCAGTGTCAGCATGAGCTGTATCTGGTGCCATGCTGTCAGAGCCACAGGGGTGTTGTTCTTAGGAGAGGAGGATGTCGAGCTGTTCTGTGCTGGAGCATTGAGTCCTTGCAATGAATCCTGAATAGAAGGTGTCTTCTAAGATGCAGAACTTCTCCTGACAGCGTCTTTCTCATCTACACTTTGCCACATATCTAATATTTCCTAACTAATAATTGAGAAGTTGAAATTGCTCATAATTGTAGTCTTTTTGTACTTTCTTTATCCCCTCATAAGCTCCTTTTTTTCCTTCATCTCATGAGGTAGCGAACATGCTGATGTTGTCTTCCCTTTAATCCTGAAAAGCTTTTTTCTTCTTGCTGGATTAAGATTGATTATGTGTTATATTAGAATCTTTCATTGTGATGTGCTCTGATCTATAGTGCATTTTTCTTTTAAGTTTCTCTTTGCTTAATTCCTCATTTAGTAAGTTTTATGCATTGCATTTCTCTCTCTCTCTCTCTTTCTCTCATCCCTTTCCCTTGTCTCATTCTTTCCTGCATTTTCCTTCTCTCTTCCCTGCAATACTACCCTAAAGAAGGAGCACTCTAGTGAGAGTCAGAGCTGAACCAATGTGGTTTAATTCCACAGTATTTCGTTATTGTCTGTATGCACTTCTCTTCTGGGTATCACTTAGAACAAAGTGTTTTCAAAACCAGATTTGCCTTATAAGCTTCTGACCTTCCTGAAACAGTATAACACATCAAAACCAGAGGCAGTAAATAGCCTTTTTCAGTTAGTGGGACCATTTAGTGTGGAGGGCTTTGGATGACCCTTCAGTGGAAAATGGAAGGTCACATATTTAATGTCCTTAAAAAACGCATCTGATGCTCTTGAGGAATCTTGCACTATAGGAGCTTTTTATGTTACTGGCAGCTAACATCTATCTATTTTCACTGCAGTAGTGAAGTCTTAACGCTTACTTTACAAAAGGTCATCCTTGGAGTCATCTTGGCTGGCTCATGCAGCCACAAAGACCACTGGGCACTTTTACTTCTTTATGTATTAGGTTTTAGACCAAAATTCTGTGTTAGACTTTTGCTAGCTCCCTCTCTTTTCTTCATCAGTGATCTGACATTAAGAGTAGAACAGAGAGTGAAAAGTTTTGAGTGTGACTGGGATGGTAGAATAACTTGTCCAAAGAGAAAGGATTCATGGTGTTTTTGAAGTCAGCTGTTCACTGTTTGTTTCAGTTTGTGTACTTCCCTTCTTGACAATACCAGTTAAAAGTTTTGTATGTTAAGTGCTTGTACTTAAGTAAAAAACAGATACCGAAGTAAAAAACAGATACAGTTATAAGACAATGAGGAACTATCTTGTCAGAGACTCATCAGCTTTGCATTTACATCTGCAATAAGACCTGTCTTATGAGTGTAGTACAGCAGTACTGAAGGGAGAGCAAAGGTCAGATTCACAATCTGGTTATTTGAATTCAGTTTTTCACAGACTAGCCTTTGAGAAAAAGCTTCTAGGTTTGTCCTAAAGCTTTCAACACAACTTTCCTAAGTTGTTCTGGAGAGTCCCTCTCCTCACAGGGAGGCACAAGGAGCTGCAGTTGTCTGTTTTCAGAGTTTAGGTATGGTTCTTCTTCTACTATTGACACTAGTTTAAGGAGCCGTCTTCTGCTAGGAGCTGCTTCTTTCATGTATCTCGTAGGCAGCCATGATGCATCACCTCTTAATTCTCTCTTTGACAAAATAAATAGATTGGCTTAAAAAGTCTCTATAGTACAATGCTTTTCCAAGACTTGAAGTAATTGCTGTAATTTTTCTCCTTAACTCTATCCAGTATTTTAGCATCCTTTTCATTGTTTTGCTACTAGAACCAAATTAAGCCTTGCAGTAACCAATAGGCAATACCATCTGCCTTCTATTTACAGAACCGGGGGATTATTAAGCATCTTATTAGTCTCATTTCAGTGCATTAAAATGTGAAACTCGTAGTGAGCCTTTGAAATGAGAGGCCTTTAACCTTGTGTGACCCAAAAGGAAACCATTTCTAATATTGACTACTGATCCCCATTCTCTAGATTCTTCTGCTGTCAAATTATTTGTCATAGTACTCTTCTGTCTTTGCCTGAATTGCTGTCTTTGCAATGCTGCCTTATAATGTAATAAATGTGATTGTTGTAGAGCTGATAGTAAAACTATACTTCTGTGCCATTGTAGTTTGCATTGCATGATAGATAGGGGCAGACTGTAACACTGCTTTTGTCTAGGTACTGACTTCAGTATAGACAGCCTACCTCTCCCTCGGAAAGACTATCATGATTGGGCTCTTTTCCATGAAGAATCACCAAAAAACAATTACAAACTCTTCCATGAACTGACCATCACCTTATTCAATCACACTGCAACCTTTAGCCGCCACTCTCACCTACCACTGACCACTCAGTACCTTGAGGGCATACAGGTCCTGAAGTCATTGAGGCACATGATCCCACTGCATGTGAAGAACAGCCTGAGGAAGAGGCTTGCACCACTTGTATATGTGCAGTCTGATTGCAACCCTCCTTCTGATCGGGACAGTTATGTGCGTGAGCTCATGTGTCACATTGAAGTAGATTCTTATGGAGAATGTCTACATAACAGAGACCTTCCTCCGCGTCTCAGAGGTCCAACTGCCATGGATGATGGGAACTTCTATAAAATACTGGCACAGTACAAGTTCATTCTTGCTTTTGAAAATGCTATCTGTGAAGATTATATCACTGAAAAACTGTGGCGGCCACTGAAGTTGGGTGTGGTACCAGTGTACTTTGGGTCTCCTAGCATTGTAGACTGGCTTCCTAGTAACAAGAGTGCAATCTTGGTATCCAGTTTTTCACACCCTCGGGAGCTGGCCAGTTATATCAAAACACTTGATACAAACGATCAAGAATATGAGTCCTACTTGCAATGGAAACTGAAAGGGGACATTTCTAACCCAAGGCTGCTTACAGCGATGAAGGAACGCAAGTGGGGAGTGCAAGATATCACCCAGGACAATTACATTGACACCTTTGAATGCATGGTGTGTAACAGAGTGTGGGAAAACATCAGAAGGGAAGAAAAGGTATGAGCGACTTTGTTGTGTCTCAGACAGGCTTTAAAATGGCACTTTGCTCAGATTTGTCTCAAGAAGTTTGGTTATCAGATTTCTGTCCAACCTGCAATGACTGGTAATGCAATGCCACTGGGTTGTACATCCTTATGTCAGGAGGTGTTGGCAGAAGGTATGGGTGCACAGCCAGAGCATGTGTTCCTCATACTGTTGCAGTGCTTGGGTTCACGCACATTGACCACTGAGCTTGTGATCATTTCAGCAGAAGGCTTGAATTGTTCAGGGAGGAGGTTTTTATCAGTCTACAGAAGGTAGTCTAACTTGCTGACTTATTTTATATGACTCGAAACATTTAGAAACAGGTAGCCCAGAGAGGTTTTGGGATCTCTGTTTTTGGAGAAAACTCTACTCAGTACTGCACTAGGCAATTAGATGTGATTTAACCTGTTTCAAAGATGGAACTGAACTAGATGATCACTGGAGGAAGTCCCTCCTGACTTAAATACTTTATGAGTGTTTGGGTCTGCATATGCATAGGTACATTCAAACCTGTAGTGACAACATGCTGTTGTTTGCGGCCGCATTTGGTGATTAAACATTGAAACATGAATGCTTAAGCCAGATTATGTGTTTGTGAGAGGGATTGTGTGTGTATTATAAGATGGAAGCAGAATAAAATCATGAAAATAGAACTTGCCTTAGAATTTCAGTTTGGGTGGGCTAGTGCTGCTCATTTGCAGCCAGACCTGATCTGATTCTCAGGCTGTTGTCAGCATGACTGGCCTTGCCCTGGACACTTTGAGAAGAGCTTCCCCTCTGGCATCCACATAGACATGGCTAGAGCCTGTAGTGAGAAGGAAAAGGTCACTGGCATGCTTTAATAGTTTACTAATGGCATAGCACCTTCCTTCTCTGTTTGCCAGGGTCCCTTAATAACTTTTTTTATTTCTTCCCATTGCCAGGGATGGCTGCCCCAGAGGTGGAAAGCTCAGGTTAACCATCTGAGCTGCCCCAAACCAGAAGCATTCTCGTTCTCGACCTCAAACCCTGGCTGGACTTCTCTCCATGAGATGTGGATACCAAGCTTTGAGCAATCCAAGAAAGAAGCCTGGGCACTGAGGCACTTGGTGGAAAGGAACAGGAATTTTACAGCTCAAGAATTTTGGATGCTTGTATTCAAAGAATAAACACAACAACCTGTAAAACAGAGTAAGATTCTCGGAGAAGTCTGTGGAATTTTCTTTTGAGTGTCACCTTATCATCAGTAGCCATAGGAAATAGACATGTAAGACTGAGTTTAGTATATTCAGAGCTCAAGGAGTACTAAGGAGTGTTAAATACTAGAATCACCTTGCCAGTGATATATGTATACATACCTGACATACATATACGTATATACATTTATATTTGTCATTAGTTCAGATGTTTTAGCATTAAGGCACAAGTTGTCAAGATTATCAAAGCTCAGTTTTAAGCACACAGCTAATTCCCATGGGGCAGATGGATCTCCCTCCATCTTTAGATACATACCTGTGTTCGTGGCCTCAGGAACCCTTTTTTTCAGTCCAGGACTCTCCTTTCTGCTCTGATAGCAACAAGCTGGAGAGCACCTGACACCATTGCACTGGTGATGCTTTGGAGGTTGGGGAAAAAGTTGGGACTCTGTCCCTGGATAGCTGTTTATTACCAATTTTCCTGGCATCAGCAGATTTAGCTGGGACTTGGCGAGCTTTGTGTCCTGACACTGAGTGCCAATTGAAAGTGCATTAGTGTTTGGCACAAGGAAGCACCATCTGTTAGTGTCCAGAGACAGATTGAATGAAAAACGTGCTGGCTCAGATTTACCCATCGTCTGCTAAAAATAAGCAAGGCACATGAATATCTCCACTCTTCAGAAACAGGACTGTCTCAATATGATTTACCTTCTTGCCTTTCTGATGATAGACTAGTATTTGTATCATAATAACGTGGGATTATGTGCTTGAAGGGGCAGAAGTAAAACACTGAGGTTGGAAAGTCTTCAGCATGCACAAGGAGAGGTAGGCAAACAACCTCCCTGTTTTAACACAGAAAACCTCAAATTTGTCTGACAAAGAAAAAACCTTGGTAATCGTGGTCATCACTTGCCAAAGGACACACCTTTGCCTGGGATGCAGACTACTGCAGTTTTCATCCCAAGTTCTTCCAACCTCAGTCTATGGAGGAGTCAACTTCTAAGGAATCTGCAAAATGACATTATATGTGTGGAGCCTGTCGGATGAGGGATGTCATTCATACACATGCCCATGTATGATGACACAGGCAAATGTAACTACTAATATGGAGTTCTTCACATTGCTAGAAGGAAAGATTTTCACCTGATAGTTTCCATGCAATTGTTCGTTGTAGCAGACTGTTTTAAGATAGCTGACAAGCATCTTATTTTGTGAATGGGTAGCTGTGGGGAAGGATGTAAATAGCATTTACACCAAGAAACTCAGCTGCAAAATTTACTCACCTTGGAAAAGTTTCCTCACCAGAAATTTCCTTAACAAATAGCTGGTGAATTTTGTATTACTTTTAAATCTAGCAAGAGAAAGAGCAGTTTTGTGGCCACAGCCCATGCAGTATTGGTCATTGTTTCTGTAAGTGTGATCTTGGCTGTGATTAGCAAAACAGACCCACTGGAATTTCTCACCATTAATGTTTTGCCAGTGTGGCACACAGCATCTGTTGAGCATATCTTAAACTCTTTCCCCAGTGGTCTACAGCGCACATGGTAGCTAAGCTCCGCAAATGAAGTCCTTCAGGAAAGTGGCATTATCATTGCAAAGGGAACTGCAGAATCCCTACCCGTTGCCATGAACCTTTGTTTCTTTTCCCGGGATGGCACAGAATATTGGCAACAAAAAGGGATAACTTTTTTTGCGGTGATGTTCTGCTATCTCCTTTGCCAAAAATCTCAAGCCATGTTGTTTAAAGACCTCAGGAACTGCACAACATCAGATCTTTTATTCATTTCTTTCCGTGATGGAATTTGTCAGATCCTGAGCTTCCTGAGCAATCTGGTAGATAGACAGATATTACCCAAACATATGAGGCATATTTATCTCAGTTTGTGGTGCATTATTATCCCTTGTTTTACTTTGATAGAGTGGGAGGGAAATAAAGGCTGAAGTAACTGGTTTACAACCTTCATTTTGGAATTTCAAGTATTCAGCAGCAGGTGTTTTGGAAAAGGTAACATCTTCATCCACTGCTATACACAGTAGAAAGATGAGTGCCCATAGCAGTTGGCTGAAGGTGTGCTGTGGTATGAGGTAACTGTCACTCAGCCTTGCAAGATCCTCTCACAGTGCGTCTTTCCTAGAGGATAAGCGTTAAGCTCTGGGCTCCCATAGGCTAGTTCAGAACAATTTAAATTTGGCCTCTTGGTCTTTAATCACACTCCAGAGCCTTTTTTCCTGTGCTGGGTGGAAAGAATTCTTAGTGAACATCACCCTGAGAGACTCATGGCAGGGATTATTGCAGACAAATGAAGTGTAAGACTGAACATTGTTAATTTTGAAATGATCTCTTTTCTCCCCCTACTGCTCTGAGAAGGAATAAGCAGAAGCACCTGACCAGTCTCTCAAACTCTCCTTTTTAAGCTGATTTGCTAGCTTTCCTGCTGTATACAGGTCTGTAATTCTAGTCAACAGAGGAGTTCAGTTTCTGTGGCAGGCTTATGTATACCCTGGATGGCACAACCCTTTTTTTTTCAGTTTCTTTTTGCCTTTGAAAGGCAATAACAAAACAGTTGAGAAAAACTCCGTATTTCCACAAGGGCTGATTCTGGATGACTGAGTGCGTGCTTCCCAGCCTTTTGCACAGTGGTAATGAACTGTTCTGATTTCCTGTTGTGGGATTTAAGACACAAAGTTCCTTGGTCTTGTGTTTATTCCCTTGTACCCATATCCTTCAGCTCCCTGGAAGTCATACATATTACTGGCCTCTGAGCCCGCAGCAGCATTTGCATCTGAAATACAAAGCCTTGAGGCCAGACTGCCCATTCAGAAGATGCCTGCGTTCAGCTCAGAGGTGTCTCTAGGAATCCGCAGCAGTCCTGGTGGGGCTGGGAGGTCCTGGAGTAAGAAGTGACCCTGGGGGTCAGCATAGGGCATGGTCCTCCTTATCCTTCTGCCCATGGAAAATTAGGACTGGGGCAGGGACAAATGAGAGCAGGGATTACTTTTACCCTTCCTGCTACACTCCCCTGTCCTCTCTACTTCCAGCCTTCAACTTCCACTAGCTCCCCTGACCTGTGGTACCTGTGTCCTTGTGCCTCCCATTCTGCTTGGCATCCCCTCGTGTAAGAAGACAAAACACAAAGGAGTTGCTTTTTCCACTACAAACATTTGCTCCCAGTTCTCTAGTTCACTTTTGCTGTCTCAGAGGCCTGAGTCTCCTCTCTGTCCTTGGGGTCTGCCTGCTGGTGCTCAAGGCCAGCTCTGACTTGGTGCAGTGAGGCTGCAGGGAGGCAACTAAAGTGAGGAGAAGCTGAGAAAAGCCTTACCTGTAGCCTCCTCTGTCACACCAGAGCTGCTTTTGAGGTCCCGAGTCCCTGTCTGGGCTGTGCAATGCTGTGCCATGCCCATGCCTGGCCACAGTGCTGACTCTGAGTAACGTTTCTAGACTTCTGTCTCAGTCTTGACCTGCTTCATCAATGTGATGCTGCTGGATGATTGCTGGGCTGTGGTGACCCTGCTCGCCATCAGCGATCCTGCCCTATGCAGCCACCCTGTGGTGCAGCATCTCCTCCAGCCCTGTGTGGATGCTGCCCAGTTGGCTCCACTCCCAGTGGGTATGTTGTGCTTCAGACAGGGATCTTTCAGAATCTATTGGTGGTGGGATAAGTCCCCTGGGAATACCTGGTCCTGCCATCACATGGCTTCTTCTAGCCCAGACTTCAGGTTCAGAATTTCATTCCTTCTCTGAACTCAGGCAACTCAACCTGTTTTTCTCAGATTGATTAATTTTTTCACAGAATCAGAGATTCACAGAATCAAGCAGGTTGGAAAAGATCTTTAAGATCATCAAGTCCAACCATTACCCCAGGACCGCCAAGGCCACCACCAAATCATGTCACTGAGGGCCTCATCTACATGGTTTTGGAACACATCCAGGGCTGGTGATTCCACCACTTCCCTGCGAAGCCTCTTCCAATGCCTGAGCGCTCTTTTGGTGAAGAAATTTTTCCTAATATCCAGTCCAAATATCCTAATATCCAACTTCCCCTGATGCAGCTTGAGGCTGTTACCTCTTGTCCTATCGCTTGATATTTGGGAGAAGAAACCGACCCCCACCTCACTATTTAAATTTGCAATCTTAGCAATCTTCAGGCTTTTCCTTGAAGAATATATGTACAGATATTAAACAAGATTGCTTTCAGGTTGTTGTAGAGAGTGATAAGGTCCCCCCTGAGCCTTCTCTTCTAAGGACAAAACACCTCAGGTCCCTCAGCTGTTCCTCATCACACTTGTGCTCCAGACCCTTCATCAGCTTTGTTGCCCTTCTCTGGATCCGCTTCAGCCCCTCAGTGTCTCTCTTATAGAGAAGGGCCCAGAACTGAACTCAGGATTCCAGGTGTGGCCTCACCAGTGCCGTGTACTGGATGATCGCTGCTCTGGCTCTGCTGGCCGCACTATTGCTGATACAGACCAGGATGCCATTGGCCTTCTTGGCTGCCTGGGCACAAGTTGGGTCATGTTCAGCTCCATCAGTCAGCACCCCCAAGTCCTTTTCCACTGAGCAACTTTCCAGCCGCTCTTCCCCAAGCCTGGAGCGTTGCATATTTGTTTGCTCTCAAAATCTCCTTAACATTGACACTAGTCAACACGCTTGCCTTGTTTCATGTCTTTTAGTAGGGCCTGGCAGGGTGGGGGTGTTAACACAGGTGGGAGCAGTTCATATGATATTGCTGTGCTAGGCATACATCAGAGGAACAATGGACTATTTACCCCAGAAAAAGAACAGCAAGCCAATGTCTGGGAAAGCGATGAGAGAAAAGAAATACAAGGAGGACTTTGACTGTATTCATTTAAATGCAAGAGAAGCCTCAATCCTATGCTGTGGGTGCACAAACGTGCATTGTAGGCTTCAGAGGTCATATCGTAGCTTTCCTCCCTCATTCAGCCTTTCAAAGAGAAACAAAGCCAAAAGCTTGCTTGGGGCAGGCATTAAAGAAAACTGAGGATCCTGAAGCCAGTAATGCACATTTGCAAAGCATGTGGTGCTCTATTTTGTCAGCAGTGTGGTGTTAGCCTAGTTTGAAATACAATGAGGGTTGCTGTGTGCTCCTCTAGGTAAGCATGTCACTATTGCATATGTGTGAAGCGGATGGTGCAGATGTTTCATATAGCTGAAATAGTAGAGATGTATACTGCACAACTCAGTGGAGGCTGTTCAAATAACAGACTGAGATTAAAACCTATGTCATTAATGTAAAGAGAGAGCTCATCTGAATTACCCTTCATGGGAACACTTTCTCCAGCAGGAGGAAGGATGGAAGGCCAGATAGTATGGGGAGGTGTGGACATATGCTGCTGTGTCCTGCTGGCTTACATTCCCCCGTAAGTGTTTTAAAAGGACTGCTGTTGAACCCTCATTCATGTGCAGACCTTGTTTTTAGTGTGTCTCCTAAACTGAGGGTTAATGAATTAATTATTAAAACTCTACAGCCGTTTGCTGATCTCTTAACTCTCTGGCCTTGGAAGCAGATAGGGTGTAGAGACAGCTATTTTGCATCTGATCAATCAGATGTCTTGAAAGCAATCTTGTTTAATATCTGTACATATATTCTTCAGGGAAAAACTTGAAGATTGCAAAGACTGCAAATTAAAGCAGAATGAAGAGCACTTGTACAGCTGGTCTTTTTAAGAACAGAGTGTTTGCCTTGAAATATTAAGTGAAGTTGAGACCCACCAAGCCCATGAAGCCTAATCTGTTTTGCATTCCCAGACCCATCTCGAAACCACACACATGCATAAATTTATTGCCTTCTCCCCTTGCTTCCTTTCAGTTCCTTTCACGTCTTGGACATAGAATGAGGTGAGAGTCTGGGAAAAGCATGGTTGAAAGAGGCACTACTCTTCTGCCCAGGCACAGGGAAAACACCTAGCATCAATAACCTGCAGGGCGTTTGACTTACCAGTCTGTTAATCTTCCATGCACAAAAAGCCATGTTAAATGGCAAGAGGCTGCATGTTGCTTTCTTATGGCTTCAGACAAGAGGCCACCTTCTGGGGCTCTGGGTGCCCTAGGTATGCAGGTATGTGGTCCCATGGCTCCCCAGGCTGGCAGGAATAAGTGGGCAGTAGGCTCAGAGGACTGAAACATGCTGTACACAGCAGGTCTGGAGAAGCCTAAGCAATGCCATCTCTGTTTGATGGGCTTTGCTGCAGGCTCCAGGGCTGCTTGGCAGCTTCACCAATCTCCCTTTCAATGCTGCATGTTGTCTGCAAAGAAGCAAGCTCCTTCTGGCCCACCAGCATGTATCTTCTGGATAGTGGGCTGTTCTCTGGGCCCTGGGGGATGCTGGCTGCTGCAGTCCTCAGGGCAGGATTCAAGGCAGCTTGAGGTGAAGCAGCAGCAACCTGGAAATGGAAGTGACAGTGTATCAGTAACAATCCAACAAGCCTTCAAGGCTTTGAAGATAGCTGTATTTTTTTCCCCTTTGCTTGCAACCTTTCTGAACATTTTGGTGTGCACACTTTGCAGTTTCAGGTATTTCTTTAGCATAGCTAGGCCTCAGGATACCTTTTTTAATTTACGTGGATGAGGAAATGCTCTCACACTGCATTCCTTTCCCAGCCATTGTTGTGTTGGGAAAGATGCTGTACAAACTGTACAGCAAAATCTGTATTGAGACCAAAAACCTAGTCAGCGAGGGTTTGGCTCCCCGGTGGGAGTCATGGGCTTGCTATAGAGCCGTTATCCCCATGATCATGTGTACCGTTTGTACCTATGCCACAAAACTCTCTCTTGAATAAATTAAGCTTTCTGTGGAGTGTAAATTATTAATGCACTAAAATGTGCTGCTAACAGTTGTTTGCATTTAAAGCTATTACTCACGGTTCCTGACTGATGCATTTGGTTGCTTGCCATTTTCCCATAGTCAGCAAAAACACATCCTTTCCCTCCATGCTGTGTATTTTGTGCAAAAACCGCAGAAACCCAAGAAGATCCATTCCGGGGGTGGGAGCAGAACACATAAAAAAAGTAGATTCAGACTCTGATCTGAAAAGGCCCCTTCGTTGCCTAAAAATGCTTAATCTTATAATTAAAGAAAAATCTTTTTTCTTCTGTCTGAGAAGTCAGAATTGGGCTGGCCCAATAGTTACCATCAAAGCATGCAGCCAAAACGTGACCAGGAATCCAGGCAGTAGGCAGTGGCCATGGTAACAATATCTTGACTGTCACTGCAGGTTGCAGGTCACTCAGAGCATGGTGTGACAGAAGGACTGCCCTTTTGGTTTAGCTGAAAAGCCTTGCTCCATCTTCAAATGTGTCTGCTGCAGAGAAGCTGGTCCCAGACCCTTGGGCTGTGGAGGCACTGGGACAGGTCTGCAGGACAGCTTTGCCAGTACCGTTGTCACTGGAGTAGAGTTCCTGTCCATGCTTAGTACTGCTTCTTGCTCACTGGGCCCCACTCTTTCAAAACAGGAAGCAAAGGCTTGAAATATCACCTAGGGCATCTGGGGCAGGACCAAAGGGAAGGGAGACTCTGACCCCTTGCTATGGTACCCTCTCATTGATAGATCCTGCTCCCTGCCCCTCTGCAGACGCCTGCAGAAGGCCAGCCTGTCCAACAAGGTGCTTCTGATGGGATGGGATGGTCACTCACTGGAGAGAGTGGGAAGGAAGACAAAAATTGAATTTTAGGTGAGGTTGGAGAGGCACAGACTGTATGGGCAGAGGACCTAGCCCCAGGCCCTGAGGGACACTGATTGTCACTGCAGATGCATGCAGCATTAAGACTTGCTTTTATTTTGTGGGGGTCAGCCTGCCCCAGAAAGGGAAGAGTGCCCCAGGACAGGCAGGGTAGCTCTGTGTGCTGGCTCCTTCTGGCAGGGATGTTTCCCAAGGACAGCCTCACTGCCATGACTGTCAGCAGGGCATAGGAAGGAAATTGGTATTGCTTTTCAGGCTTCGTTTGGTAGAGGTGGAGAAGTTAGTGGCCAAGAGGTGTGAAGGTTGAGCTAAGCTTGCTGATAATACACCTGAAAAGCCCTGGAAGACAACTTTGAGCTGTTCTTAATGTGAGGCAAGCTGGGTTAGATGTGCTGACATGAATCTGTCTTCTTGTGGGGAAAGGAGGGTGTGCTGCTTGGGTGCATATGGCATCAGGAGGAGGGAATCCTGCTCAGGAATCATCCTTGGCCATGACTGACACCCCTATGACACGGTCTGGTGCACCAAGTTCTGGCATGAAGGATATCCTGCTACTGTAGAGGCCTAAACCTGAGGTTTCCACAGAGCTGAAGTCATGCTGGTAAAGACAACGATTTGTACTGACCTAGAGTGTAGTTTGACTGCAGTCAGGATTACCCTCGTTCATGCTTGCACAGCACACCTGATGGCACTGGAAGAATAGATTTCTTGCATCCTGCACAAGGAGGTCGGTGGCAGTTATTGAGATAGGAAATGCTGTTAAATACATCACCTAAACCTAAGTTTAGAGTGTGAAGGAAGCAAACAGATGCAGGCACTCTTGGGCAAGAACTCACCTTTTTTTGGGCCTGCCTAGCTCAGAGATGGTGGAAGGTAATGCCCACAGAGCCTGCTAGTATTACTGGTGTTTTAAGAATCCATTTTTTAAGAAATAGGATCAGTCTTTCCCCTCTGCCAGAGGAAGGACTGTCAAAACTCTCCAGTTGTGGAGGAGATTGCTGCCGCGACATCCCTGCACTGAGTGGGAAGCTGTATATGCATGTACACACATATATGTATACACTGTCCCCACCTTTGTATGTAGCCATGTTCCTTTGTTCACACAAACTCCAAACCCACTTGTGCTGTGGTGACTGAGGTTGTGCTATCTGTGGTAGGATTGCTAATCAAAACTAATCACAGCTACGTCTACAGCCCAGGGAAATTTGTCCAGTCACCTGCCAGCAGAGAAGGAAGCATGGAGGAACCATGGACCACTGGATTCTAGATCCTGGATTGTGCTTGGGCATTGCAGAGTTGCTGGGGGACTGAAAGACCTGACCCACTTAGCTCCCACCTCAAACCCATCAAGTCAGGGACATGCCTTGCAGGGTTGCAGATACTTGGCCTCTTTCTTGCTTCAGGCAGGAGCACTGCTTGGTGAAAGCTTTGATTTTCCCACTGGTACCCCAGGTCCTGAGTGCTGGAGAGGTCCAGGCACTATGCCACAGCCAACAGGGATGAGATGGAGCAAGCACTCACACAGGCAGTTGGCTTCCTGCCCTGCTGCAGGGTGTGTACAGATGTGTCCCCTGACGTGTGACAGACTGTCCTCAGAGGGGAGTGTGAGATCTGCCCTGACATGGGCTGGATGGCACTGTGAGTGTCGAGAGTGGATGGGTGGAGGTAACCTAATTTTGGGAGGTATGGGGTCTGTCCTTTGGTCTGCCACAGGTAGCAGAAGTGACGATGGGTACCGAAAATACTGTTCCATGCATCAATGCCCCACACAGAAGAGTGACTGCCTGTGAAGTTGTCCAAGATACTCCTGAACAGATGAGGGCAACACGACCTTGAGAGATGACCGGACTGACTCAGCCCTGAAGATGCATTTCACGGTCAATACACCCTGTGTCGATTAGCCTGAACTCACATCCATGATGCCTCAGCAACCGCATCCTCACAACCGATATCAATGTTTAACCCCTACTCACCCCACATCCTCCCTCGGGCAGCCCAACTCATACCGGCAAACCCACCGGGTGAGCCCCGGCGCGCTGCTCCAGGGGCGGAGCGGGTGCAATCTCCCGTACGGCCACCAGGTGCCACTGCAAGGCCAGGCACCGCGGCGGCGCTGATGCCCTTTGCGAGCTCAGCACTGGTGTGGGGCCGCGCCTGGAATCCTGCGTTCAGTTCCGGGGCTCTCAGTACAAGAGGGGCTGGAGCAGATCCAGAGAAGGGCAACAAAGCTGGTGCAGGGCCTGGAGCACAAGTGTGATGAGGAACGGCTGAGGGACCTGGGGGTGTTTAGTCTGGAGAAAAGAAGGCTCAGAGGGAACCTTATCACTCTCTACAACTACCTGAAAGGAGGTTGTAGTGAGGTGGGGTTCAGTCTCTTCTCCCAAGTACCAAGTGATAGGACAAGAGGAAAAGGCCTCAAGCTGCACCAAGGGAGGTTTAGACTGGATTTAGGAACAATTTTTTCACCAAAAGGGTGCTAAGGCATAGACTGCCTAGGGAAGTGTTGGTATTAACGGCCCTGGATGTATTCCAAAACCACAGTGACAAGGTTTAATGGTGGCCTTGGCAGTCCTGGGGTAATGGTTGGACTTGATGATCTTGAAGGTCTTTTCCAACCTACTTGATTCTACGGTTCCTCTGTAGAGTTGGTCACATCCCACTGGAAAAGGGCGAACCTCCCCTAAAGCAAGGTATGAGCTCAGCATCTAATTCACCTGTAAACAGAGAGAAACTATGTCTCACTTGGGCAGGAAAATTGAAATACATGGACCTCCATACGAGAAACAGCTTATGATGTGGTCATTTTTGTGTGTCTGCCCTGTCAGACCAGGGAATCCTTTATGCTTCCTTGCATGAAACACAAGTATTATCGAATATGCTGTGAAGGAGGTGCCCAAAGCTCTGTTTAATTTCCCATGATATGTAGTCATGGTAGTGATGTGCCCAAACACTTACGTGGGTAAGAAGTGACTTAAGTGTTCAGACTTCTGGACTGAAGGGGGTGAACTTCAGGGGTACTCCATTGGCCAGCAGCCTGGGCAAATGTGGGTTTGAGTGATTGAGTGAGTGAGTGGCTTTTAGTGTGATGCATTTGTGGACCGCTTTCTCTTCAAGATCCTCTTTGTACAGCAAAGGAGGAAACTGCCATTTTATCAGTAACAATCCAAGAGACTTTGAGAAACCTTAAATTGTTAGCACATAAACCATGTAATGGTCTATTTGCAAGTTCTCTCCAAACTGTGTTTAATATTCTTATAGAAGAAAGATGTGAAGAATTTTGCCATTCCCCAACATCTCCCCTGAAGCTGACCACAGTCAGGACTTCCATAGTATCAGCCTTACATTGTGGATACCTGTGATGCATCCTGGCAGCACAGCCAGACTTAACACCAATCTTTAGACTTGGCTGAGAAGACATTTTTCCCTTCAGGATGGGTTGGTGGAGAGATGCTGATGTTTGCTCTGTTCTGTACAATGGAGCATGAGCTGCTTTTAGGATCATCTGAAGCTGCTGTTTCTTTTGGATTCAGGGCACTGGCTTGTGACTGAATAACTGGACCATATGTCCTTTAGGCTGTGCTAGGAAGCCTCCTGGGGCATGTGGAGGGTACATGGCATAAGCAACCTGCTATTTTGTCTGTGATACACATCTGCTGTGCATTGCCTGACACAACAGAGGACTGAACAGCGCTGGTGGTACCCCCAGTCCTATGAATGTGATCTTCTTCTTATCATCCTAAATAGCATTATGCTCCAAGAAATAGCAGCTAATGGTAATATTCACTTTCAGTTCACTGCAGGTTCTTTGGGATGCCTGTGCAATAAGCTAACTGCAAAATGACAATTTTGGTGTCAGCAGGAAAGTACAAGAGAAGGCAAAGGAAAATGTCAAATCCATACAACGCTAGTAACACATCCCATTGTGAGCAACTGTATTTACAAACATTGGATAACTCCTGAGAAGCAGTTATCTGCAGTTTATTGGTCTGTTTAATAACACTGCACCAGTAGTTTTACTAATAATATTATAGTACTAAATGAATATGAATCCATGTATTGATACTACAGTTTATTTACACAAATGAAGAAACTGGCTGTTCTTTTGTAAGCATTTAATGTTAGGTGACCTGTCTTTTTTATAAGAAGAATGTGCAGGTTGTCATGAATGTTATGATACTCATATTGATATACTACGTAGGATCAAACTTCAATGTGATTGATCCTTGTGCTCATTTCTAAAGTTTAGCTTGCAGTTAAAGTACTTCCTATGGCAGCAGGTAGGATAGAGCAGTTGAATTAGTAAGGTCTGGCCCATCTTCCCTGGTCTCAGCAGGCAGGAACAGTCTAATTTTTTGCCTGGTGTCCTGGGTGTTGACGAAACTCCCAGTCTTGCCTTCCCACACCCAGTTCAGTCATTGGGTGCTGGGGTTGCTTGTCTGTCACTGTCATCTGTGCAGTTCTCCCTGGCAATCCCCCCTCTGCTCCCCTGTAATGTCTACACTGCGACATTTCGTGTGACAAAAATGCTTGCTATATATTTTGTTGCTTAGAAGCAGTAAAACCCAGTATATTGGACCCTCAGCAAAAAAAGGAAAACACCAGAAGTTGTGTGACAAAATGCAACTAACAAATGGACATTTGGAGGTTACTAAAGGAAAAAGTGTTGTAGTAAAAACTTATAGAGTTTGCGTCCTTGTCTGATTGCTGAAAAACATGTATAAAATTATTCAAAAGAATTTCCAAAGGTGACTGAAACATGCCTAACGGTGTCCAGGAACACCGTCTCAGAAGAGCACTGTGTTAGAATAAACCAAGGCCAGTGGTGGGGAAGAGATTTCTGCAATGGCCCCTCATGGACTAGGGCCATATTAGCATCAGGGACCTGCTGGGTAACACTGGGAGGGAGGAGGCTGCAGGGGAACCTTCTCCCACAAGTCTCAGGGTTAGCTTGGCAGATATATTGGGTCTTGTTGGGTCTGAGTATCACAAAACAGCAACCAGAAAAGCAAGACTGAGTGGGAGAGAGACTTCACATGGACACAAAAACTAAAAAGCATAGGCAAAGTATTCCCTTCATCTGCATTTTCTTCATATACATATTTATGACATATTCAAGGCAACCTCTAATTCTCTAAGCAGAATGCTTACCATGATTTTAACTGCAGTGTTATTCCTTATGACAAAGAAGATGGGTATCTGTGATAAAAGCAGAATCAATGAAGAAAATTGAATCAGATGGAAAAAAAGGGGGATGGGGAAGCAGGATTAAACTTCTCTATTTTATTTTCTCCCCTCCAGAAGACCAGTGTTGACTGATAGCTAAGTCTTTCTGACTGAGAATTTAGATATGTCAGTTTAATAAGGAGAGTTCTGACAAGAGGGGAAATTAATTTATCATGATGATTTAAAACATCGTGTTTAATCATGGTTTAAATAAAAAAACAGGGAGCTTCAATGTAAATTATTGCTTACATTTCGCTGTGTGTGGGATTTCAGCTCTATTTTTTTTTTTCCTCAAAGAAAGTCTGATTCTCATTCGCTGATAAAATCTAACATGTCTGTTATGTTAGCTGGGGATACATTCAGGACCCACAGCTATTCTTCACTCAGTTACAAGGTTTAACATGCTTATTCAGACTAAAAATTTTTACTTTCTTTGTGATGCTGGAGGCTGGTGAAGACCCATTTACTTTCCCTAGTTAATGGTTCTTTCTTGCAGTGCTGTTTGAACAGCTTCTAGAAGAGAACTGTGGTTCAGTTATCCTCCAAACAACATTTCAGCTGGGATTTGTGGTGTGTGGAGAGAGGTATCTTGTTTTCTTCTTTTTTCCTTTGCAATTACTCAGAAGTACTATATGCATAAGAAAAGGTTTAGCAAAACATGTCTAACATTTAAAACTAAGTGACTTATTAAACAAAAGTAATACAATCTTTAGCCTTAGATTTGTATTTAGCTCCTGATCATGATAACCTTTAAGATTTTAACAGTAATAAATCTCATTTTACATCTTGTTTATATTCATAGATTAGAAGAGGAAAATTAAACTTATCTGCCCTTCCTTTTACCTTCCAGTTCTCAGCACTGAACAGCCAAATAAGTGCTCCAGAATGAGGAAGATACTCTCTCTGCACCTTTGGAAGTGACTGCTCTCCTAAGCTGACATCAACTTTTCAAAACACCCTCTTCCCCAGGGCTCAGGTAAGGACTTCCACTGGGTCAGGGTTTCCTTTTGCCTTCAAACAGCAGCTCTCTTTTTTTTTTTTTTTCCAAAGTAGGCTCACCTAATCTGATTTTAAGCAGTTTTGAAAGCATTTAGTTTTATAAAGAAAACTGACTCGTGTTTTCATCTATATTAATGAAAAAAGGTAAGCAATTTATCTTATACTGCTGGTAAAAAGGATAGACTGATGTTCCTTTTAACAGAGCTCTGCCAAAGAGGCAGATACATTTTTCCTTTGAGCAGGCAAGAGACCTGAGCAATACATGCAGCAGATGCCCACAGGCAGCCCTGCTGCCCTCGCAGCAGTAAGCAAAGCAGTCTGAGACAGTGTCAGCGGCTCATACCATTGTGGCAGCCCAGCCAGGAGTAGCCCTGTGTGCCACCACCTCTGATGGCTCTGGAGGTGTTTTGGGTGAAGCAAGCCTAATAAATGACAAAGCCAAAGACACGCTGCAATTCATCAAAATCCTGAGGCCATGTGCACTACTCTTGTGAGAATTGGTGCAGGACAGGTTATTCACAGGGAAGGCATAGCAGCAGCATGGCGAGGGCAGTACAGATACTCCTGTAAACCCTGAGCATTTGATGTGCTGGCCACAAGTAATATGCCTTCCTATGCTGTTCTGGCAGAGATTACACCTTCCTGGCTGAAACCTTTCTGAAATGTGAGGCGGTAATGACTGTCTACCATGGCCTGTTTCTGGGTTGATACGTAGGGAGTTCATAACCTCACTCAGTACTCCCCCAAGATGTAAACTGGTGTTATAGCTCCTGCAGTCATCAGGTTTCCTTTAATTTTGGGGGTTTTTCTTAAGTGCAAGTTTCAAGGACATCAAGGTGAATGCAATGAGTTGTTTTCAGCAGCTGAGGATGAGAAAAACAATTTTTGCACCTCTTTTAACAGAAACAAGTAGCTTTACTTCAGCTGAGGGTCTTGTGTAGAGCATATGGGAGCTTTTCTCCAGGACCTCATGGCAGCAGCAATGGCTGTTTTTGAATTTCAGTGGTCATAATAAAGGAACGTGAGACTGAAACACAAAAAGTGTTAAACTATGTGGTACTCAATGACCTAACTTTTCCCCTTTAAAAGCATGGATTAACAAGCATGAATTTATTGAAGGGAGAAAAAGGAATGATAGCACACTAAAGAACAGATACAGTAGAGACCAATCACGGCTTTCCTAGGGTATACAGATATATATTTTTGGCACAGCCGATAAAACACCAGACTGCTTTTTTCTCATTAGTAGCGCCTTAGGACTCACTGTCTTCCCAGGCAAGTAAATGCTGCTGCTTGCTCTAGCTGATTTGCACTTGTCTAGCTGTTCCTGCTAGGTGCTTCAGCTCTCCTCTTCCTTTCTGAGGGCTTCTAGCTTGTTAGCTCTGCAGCTCCACAGTGATCACTGAGTAAGCTTGTGCCTTCTGCAAGACCATGTACAACTACAGGCAGTCCTCCTGCATACAAAAAGAGTCTTCAGCTCTTAGTGGGAAAACCTGGTTTCAGTTTAGCTAAAGCAAAGGAGCAACTAAGGTTTTCATCAACTAATAAATAATAAAAACCCAAAAAAACAAAGCAGACCAGAAACTAGCATCCCTCCTCTCCCTTGCCCCTGATTTAGATTATTAACCACAAAAGTATGTACTCTTTCCCCATGGCAGTACCTTAGCAAGGTGGGAGGATAAGACTGCTCGTTTAATTCTGCTGCTGCAGTTGCCTTCCTGCCCTTGGGCAGCCTTTTTCCTTTTTTCTCCAGGATTGTTCCTGCAAGCTCTCCTGTGTCCCCTTGTTACCTTGCTGTAGGAGTTTGCTCTCTGTAACCCCAGGGTTATGGAGCATGCACACCTCAGACAACTACCTGGAGATGCATTTTTCTGCTGTAGCTTTTTGTGAAAGTATAAGGAAGAACTCACAGAAATAAATGCAAGTGACAAGCTTGGCATTTTAGTGGGTTTTTTTGTTGTTGTTTGTTTGTTTTGTTTTTTAATTACCTCCTTCCAATTCCCATACTTTTCAAGAGCCTTAAGGGTCCTGCCAACGCCCTGTGTTCTTTAAAAGAGAGAGGCTGAGCTAAGCCCTGCCCCACTGCGTGAGCCCATTCAGATCACAGCTGTTTAAAGGTTTGCTAGCAATTCCATTATAGTGATCCATGATGTTAAGAGCTATGGAGCAGAAGCTGTTTTTGTGAGAGCCTTCACACAGTGTGAAGAAGCTCAAAATGTCCTTCCAGTTACTGTCACAAACATCTCAGACAGCTGGCTCAGGGGCATGCTTGGAGAAATCAAGGAAATCTATTGGGAGGTGCAAAACACTGAATGGTGATAGTGTCTGTGAGGCCAGACCTCCATTGGCTGGATCAGATCAAGAATTATGAGGAGGTTCCTGGATACCTAAGCTGTCACTAGCACTCATTCATCATGAGGCAGACCACTCTGCATTCCTGCAATGGGCCTCATCTGTGAACAGTTGTTTCTCTAAGCCATTCTTGCCTTGGGAGGTGAACTTTACTGTCTCAGTGCCAAAACTGGAGACTGAAGGCTGTGATGTCTGTGGCAGCACTGTGTGAAATCCCGTCTTGTGTGAGGCTGAGGAGCCAGGAAAGAAATTCAGATCTTTGAACTGTGGATGAGGAAGGTGATGGTGCGAAGAGGTAGGTGGTAAGGATCTGGGATGCTTTCAGAAGAGGACTCCATGCAGAAAGGACTGACTATCTTCATTACAGAGCTTGTCTGCTGGCATAGGAAAGGAGGGAGTTTGTAGAGGAGTTATGTCAGCTCTGAGCTGGGAAAAAGCATCTTGTTCAGACTGGCATATAAGGTGTATTTGACTAATATTTGGCATGTCTAAGCAGGATCAGCAAAGAAACAGAGAACACAATCACACAGAAAATTAGATTGCCTACAATTCGGCTCCTTGGCATGGGCCAGGAGGCAGAGCAAGAATGAAATTTACAATTGCTGGTCTGCACTAATACCAGGAACCTGAGAAGTGTCTGGCTCCATGGCTAATGAGATGTTAACAAGTTCTATGACCAGATGACATTTACTGGAAGGCTGAGTTGGAACTCAGGTGTGAACCTAAAGATCTGCTGCCTGAAGTGCACAACTTGCCATTGAAAACAGCAAGGGTGTCAGATGGCTGCTGGAGCTGCCAACCAATGGATGACTTACACTCCTAAGAAGATGATAACAGTCTACAGTCCAGGCTAAGGTCACAGAGCATGTGGATAGAATTGTAGAATAGTTAGGATTGGAAAGGACTTTAAGATCATCAAGTTCCAACCCCCTTGCCATTGGCAGGGACGCCTCACACTAAACCATATCACCCAAGGCTCTGTCCAGTCTGGCCTCAAATACCGCCAGGGATGGAGCATTCACAGCTTCCCTGGGCAACCCATTCCAGTGCCTCACCACCCTCACAGTAAAGAACTT
>WYDI02008957.1:50079-84063 GCA_009867235.2 Psittacus erithacus | reverse complement strand
CTTTAAGACCATACCTATCGCTCCAAGGCCCCTTCCATTCCCCGTGGCCCCATGGATTCCAGATCCTGATGATATGTATCCAGCTATTCTTGTAGCGTATCTATAAAGAAAGAAAAATAAACTCAGTCACAGCTTTTCACAACTGCGATATTCAGTGATGAGGTGGATAATAAAAAGGATCTTCTTCTATACCTGAGACCTGGTTTATCTTCTGACCTCATTTGACTGCAGCTAAAAATCAGTGCCTTTTGCTACAGCATAAAGGAATGATGTGGGAGAAAACTGTGCTCAATTTGCTTTCCTGAAGACAGTGAAGAGCTGACACACAAGGAAGCAGCAGCATTCCTGCCACATCGCATGACTTCAGCAGCCTTGGGAAATTCCAGTGCCTAATTCTGCACATCTAATGCTGTGAGTCAGCAAAGGCAGAAACTTTGAGGAATGAGGTCACCAGACTGCCTGGAGTGAATGTCAACAGTCGGCATGAAGAGGTGATGATAAACAGAATCTGCGGCTCTATATCTACAGCTGCAGTTTCACTGCTTTTCTCCTCCTGCTGTTACTGGTTTAAGCCAGAAGCAACTCACTTTCACCAGTCAAAGTGGAAAGGAGAAGCAAACCTTTTGTTTCCAACTGTTCTTATACACACAGGCAGTGTTGGAAACAAATGCCATGGCAGCCTTTTCCCAAGCAAAGGTCTAGCCCATGGACAGCCTCAAGTCATCCCACACAGCACACCCCCATGGATGCCTTGGCAAAGGGGCAAAGACTATTTCTCCTGTCTACACACATCATGAGCAGCAGCATGCTGAAACAGCCTGCTTCCTCTTCAATAGCATTCAGGATACTTCCACTCCTGTGTTGGGGAGAACCAGCTGGGGCTTTCTCTGTAGCCCAGCAGCCCTCATTCTTCCAGTTTGGAGCCTCTTGGCTACAAGTAAGTGTCCTCCAACAAGAAGCACACTGACTGATGATGCCACCTACTATGCCATGGCATGAGGGGCTATGAAACAAAACCAAGCTTATACAGAAAATCGTGAAAGAGAAGGGAAGAAGGGAGAAAATAGCTTGGGGAAAACAATGTCCCCTTTCCAAAGTAATGTGAGTTCTGAGATTAAAATGTGTTTTATCTGTCTTGCTTGATAGCATAGCCACTGTTTGGTTTCCTTCTTGGCCTTGCTTGCTGTTAACTCTCCCTGTGTGCATTACAGCTTACTGGGGTAAGCCATGTTCTGACTTCTGGCTGTAAAGAAATCCCTCATTTCATCATTGTGTGATAAATGAGACCTGTTTTCAGATCAGCAATATTAATACCTAGCCAGGAGAAGTTCTGCATGGGTAGAACAGCTTTAAAAGATGGAGAAATGCTGTTCCTGAACCAGCGAGTTATTTACTTTTCACACAGTGATTTTTGGCAGCTTGCGATTGAGCTGAACATAGATCTGCATTATATGACAAATCCCAGAGTTTCAGACAGTGATTCTATTCCCATTTGAAAAGGAAAAGTGAATTTTTTAAGAGTCAGCACGGAATGCAAATCCCTGGAAATGCTGTATTTGCTGCTGAAGTGTCCTAAAAGAAAAGTGAATTTAAGCTGCATTAGAAAAAATAGATTTTCTCCCTATTCCCATTGTGTCAGAATCCTTCTACCTCCTGGAATTTGAATTATGTGCTTTCAACAACCCCTCCTAAGTGTGAAGCTAATTAAAATTACTCTGAACAGAGGAGCAATGTGACTGTCCTGTAGTGGATCACCAATACAAGAACAAGTGCTTGATCTTACCTTCTCAGCTCCAGTGACAGTGTAGGCATGACCCTGTACAATCCCATTCTTCAGCTCTATATTCCTTATCAGCTGCAGAAGGGAGAAAGCAAAGCTTTTAGCTCTTTGCCACACTGCAGATGTATGGCCATCAACTCCCACAACTGTCACTTGGCATGGCAGAAAACACAAGTCTTACTTTTGACTACAGCAGCATCTCAGATACTCTGGCTCCAGAGGAATGTGACTGTTGTTCCCACTGCAGCCATAAACAGGCCAGTAAATTTAACAACAGTGCAGGTCCTCACATGTTTCCAAGTTCTTCAATGGACCAGAGCAGCTGCAACTGCAGAATAACCTGGATTGGGTCACTGGCAGGATTTCTCTGCCACCCACAGCCCAATATCAGCCTCCTGAGCTGAGGGGCTAATCCCTAGCTTATGTGGAAGACAAACTTCATGTCCCAATGAAGCAGGCACTACAGAAGCCATGTATCACACTTTGCAGTCACTTTCTTTACATGCTGTTAAGAGAAGCCTTGGCAACCTTTTAGCAAGATACTTGCTGAACATCGCAAAGCCTTTTGCAGCTTCCCAGCAGTAACACCTGTAGCCTGCAAATCACAAGATGATAATAGAGGTGCATTTCGGCTTTGCTAGAACCAGTCACAAAGCTAAGAGATCAAAATCAGTCCTGCTGCAAGAACATACCACTCTATTGCAGTGGAATTAGCCAGGAGAGAAGCTACAGACCCCACTCTGACAGAGCAATCCATCTACACATCTACCAAAAGCCTTTATATTTCTTACTGCATAACCTTGTCTACTTTCTGCTGCAGAGATCTCTTCAGGCATCCATAAACTGCAACTATTGCACAGAGTGATTCTGGACTTCCTTTTTCAGTAAAAAAAGCAGCCTTTATGCACACATAGTAAGTCAGGAAATGGGCGCTACTGGCCCTGTGACTCACCTGGCCTGAGGTGCTACACCCCATCAGACAATGAGATTTGTCAGCTGCCTTCAGTATCTCATGCAGATCAGGAGGAGGATCCTTCAAGGAAAACTGTACTTGGACTCCACCTGTGAAGTCTACTAAAGCATCAGAAGGGTAGCCTCCGTGCAAGTGCTGGTAGGAACCCCGCAACCTGAAACAAACCAGACCCCAAGAAGTTAGTTGGTCCTCACACTCTGCTTTAATAAACAATGCACAGTGATGGCTTTCAAAATGGACACGCACATCAAGGTGGTGAGCATGGGGTATGTAGACACTGGGACCAGTTAATGAAAGCAAACATGACTGAAATACACGGCCAGGCACAACACACACTGTGGAATTAAGGAGGCAGAGGGACCTTTTCCTATGTATTCACCCACATGTGACACAGCTGTCTGGAGCCATTTACAGACAGTGGAAAATAATAAGGCGCATCTCGTGCCAACGCAGACATTTTAGGGATATGAGCTGCATTGCATCGTGAAGTATTCAGTTTCCTTCTTCTGAGCAGGAAGGGAGCCAAGGGTTGAATAGTTCAAATGGATGTTTCAGATCAAACAGAGCTGAACTGTTAGTTTCTACATCATATTTTCTCACAATTCTTCACAAAAATGGCCAGTATCCCTTTGCAAATGCAAAATAGGAAGAAGAGAGAGGTGAAGGTATTTGCCCATGCTCCCAAGGCAAGACAGAAATGAGGTTTCAGCACTGTTGTGAATTCACTCTGCTAGAATGCAATAATAGGATAATAATTTAATATTGCCACCATAGCCCTTGTTGTTTTTATCGTGTGCTTTTTATTGAGACAGCAAATAAGCTGGAACATGCCGTACTTAGAGCAGGTAGAGCATGCTGTTAAACCCCACCATACACACTGTATTTAATGAATGCAATCAAATGAAGTCTGCAGCTAATTGTATTTTGAAGGATTGTTCTTGTCCTACCCTGATGAAAAGAATTTGTCATGGGCACCGGGGAATAACTCCTCAAATGGGAATCTCATAAACAGCATCGCTTGCAACTTTAATTTAATAGAAGTTTGGTTTGCTTTGTAATTAAAATCTTATGCAGCAAATTGATGCTGAATCCTGAGTCAACTTTTCTGAGATAACTCTGGGCAAAATGCATCCTATTCCTGAGACGCCCAAATGCTGCTTTAACACTTGCTTATTCCTGACCAAATCTGCCAAAACAATTAGCTCTCTTCTTCAGTTCCTCTTTACTGCATTGCAAATGTTACACCAGATTGAATTAGGGCAGGTGTACCAAGTTCCACTTGTACCAAGTTCATACTACCCCTAGTACAGAATGTCTCTTCAGCATGTTTAATAACGGGCAATGTTACAGGTGCTAAGGGATTACGCTCTGATCTCTTTACGACTCAGAGGATTTAGAAAAGTGATTATCTCTTTATTGATCATCATGAACCCTGCAGTACTTTGGGGACCTCAGCCAAGAGTCAGAGCGCTCTGTGTGAAGTGAGAGCTGACCAGAGACTCACTGGAGGGCATGTGTTGTGCCTGGGCATGTTCTTCAGGCATGCTTCCTCTCATTCCAAATATCTGCATGATCTCTGATTAGTCACTGTAAACAGAGGCAATTCCAGCTTAGAGTTCACAGTTTTAAATAGAGGAAAATATGGAAAGGAAAACAGGCAAAGTCTGCTTGAAGTAAGGAGGAGATGCCCAGCCCCTTTTGTGTCACCAGCCATTGCCTGCTCCATTTTACTTCTCAGGCATTAACATCCCAGAGTTGGACTGGGTGCGTTTAGTCTTCAGCCTGAGACCAACAACTCCAGGTTATGTTGGTTCTGTGTATGCATGCAGCCACAGTTCCTCACATAAGCACAGCACAACAATCACGGCTGCTAGCCTGAACTCCCCCCTCTATGCTTTGTGTAAAGCAAAGGATGAAACCACATGCAGAGAGCATTCAGCAGTGGGCAGAAGAATAGATCAGGTATATTTACTTGGCATATGCTTTTTCCAGCAAGGATGGCCAGAATTCATTTGACGTTCGAGGGTGTACAAACAGGTATCTTCCATTTAGGAATGGCAGCCGGTCGTCTATCACTACATCCACCCAGTCTCCATATTGCCAGAACTGGAAATTAAGAAAAGGAAAAAAGAAGAGAGAGTACAAATGAGCCCCTTTCAAGAGCTAATACTCATGCCAAGCAACAGCCTCCTGAAATAGCGCAGGAATTAATCTAAAGTAAGGATATGTGCAAGTTCTCTCCTGAAATGCTTCAGGCTAATTGTTAAACAAGCTCCCAAGTGGCTGGATTTCTCAGTGGCAAGGGAAGTCATTTGGGAATATAAATAGTCCTGTAAACAGTAGGAGGAAATATTAAACAGGGGAAATATGCAAATATTCTTGGGCAATAGGAAGCATTCAAGATGATAAAGAACAATCATGCAGATGGTTCAATGAGCCTTATTCCTTAGCTGCACTTGAATTTTGCCCTGCAGCACAGCTCTTGGCCAAAGAGCCTCTGTCAAGATTCAGACTCTAGTGTTTCTTCCCTCTGTGTTTCAGCTAAGACTCTGAGGTATTGTCATGGACAGGGGCTGTGTAGTGACTAAGGACTGTTTTGAGGTGTTATCCATCTCCTTGATAGATGAGGAGGATGCAGGCGGTCTCTCCAGCATGTGGACAGAGCAGGTGTTTCTCCAGCTGATTCAGCTGATGAAACCTTTCAAGGGAGAAGATAGGGAAAAAGATGTTTTGGGATGAACTAAAGGAGCCATTTCCAGAGTCATTAGCAGATTAATGTAGCTTAGCATGATTCGCAATCATAAGAGGCCAAGTTCTTATTTGCAGTAATGCTAAGGACTCCAGTGGAAGTATGCCAGCAATAGATTTAGTCTAGCATGATTTTATTTTAACAGCTTTGGTCAATGAAAAACCTCAAAATGAGCTGTTCTGTTAGAAAAGCACAAGACCAGATGTGCCCAGCAGCAAGGCAGTTTATAGTCTGCTAAGAAAAAACAGGGTTGATCCTACTCACATCCTGCCTTACCCCAGCCTCCCATTTCCTACATCAGCTGTGGCAGGAGGTGGCACAGTTGGACTTCTGAACTTGAGCTCCCGCAGTAATTGGAGGGTTCTGCTTGATTTTGGCAGGCTAGGGTTTGAGGAAAAGCCTGCCATCAGCTGGTCCTCAGCCCAAAAGAGAGGCAGACGAAGGGGTAGTCCAAAAGGAGCTGCCTTTTCATCATCCAACATGCTGTCACCAGTCAACACCAGGCAACAGGCCTGTATGGAGAAAAGGTGCGACATCCTACCACACTTCCCTGTGGTGCTCCATGTGCAAGCACAACGGGTAAAAAAGGAAAACAATATGGAACTGTCCATGGGGATTAATGCAGTTCGAACCTACTGTTTCTCGGAACTCCAGGTTCTTTGGCCATCTTTGATAGGAAAATCAAGCTTGGAGGCCTTCTGAAAACAGCACTATATTTTTCTTCTTGGATAAAGAGAGTTGCTTCACCCAGACTGCTGCAGGCTTTCAGATAGTGGCCTCATCTGAGCTCAAAAGGACAGGAAAAGCCACAATGGGAATGAGAAACCTCATGAAAAATCCTAGGATGCTCTGGGAATGCAAGAGTGGCATAGGAGAAGCCACTGTCCTGCATATGCCTTCAGAGAGGGCCAATGCTTTCACTTTCAGGCTTGAGAGCCTGACTTCATGGAATTCCTTTATACCCTCAGGATTTAAAGTACTGCAGCTAGGAACATGACAGTAAATGAAACAAAGAATTCCTGTGTAGGCCGGCCACAAAGAGGGAAGTTCTTTGCTTCCACATTTGTGGGGAGCCTTTCAAATCAGGACTTCATTTTCCTGGGCTTAGAAGAGAAGGAAAAAGAAATGGATGGTTGCAAGACAACAATACTGTGTTGTTATTTTGCCTCATTGTTTTCTCCCTCGGCAGGGATCCAGTTCTGGAATTGAGCAAGGTGAAAACCCCAAGCCTTTCAACCGTTCTTTTGCATGGTGTTAGAAGGCACCTTTTGGATGCATCCTGAAGCTGAGATCTTGACCACTTCTGTCCTTTAAAGATTTCATTAGGGGCATTCGCACTCTGGGCAGATCCCCCCTGTTTTGAGTTGATGCACTGTGCCATACATAGTCCCTACAGCATACTACTGGTTTCTAACCAGGCTGAGCTGCTGCTACTCACTGGCAAAATGTAGCCCACCTTGCCTCACAGGTATCACAGCTTCTGTGGCAGAGAAAGTGATTCCTATACAAACACAGGACTAACTTTATCCCTCGTGAAATAGCATCAGTGTAATTATTCCCTAGATAAAAACATCACCCATCTTTACTACAGCTGATGAAGTGCTTAACACCTTTAGCAGCTGAACAGCCAGTGTTGTGTAGG
The DNA here is from genome assembly GCA_009867235.2 of Psittacus erithacus. Classification (NCBI taxonomy): domain Eukaryota; kingdom Metazoa; phylum Chordata; class Aves; order Psittaciformes; family Psittacidae; genus Psittacus; species Psittacus erithacus. The sequence continues at coordinate 76,919 of WYDI02008957.1, read as the reverse complement.
AAGACTGAAGCAGCCCGAGAGGCAACATGCTCCACCCCCAAAAACGTGAAAAAAAGTTATAAGCTCCAATTATTATATTAGCATATGATATGGCTCATTTGTGATTCTTCACTGAGCAGAGGACCGGTGGCTTAGCCTGTGGATGGCAGTAAAATATCTTTGATGGAATAATTGAAAGCATTGCCGAGAAGCATTTCCATTCAGAGTAGCTTTCTCTGGGGTTTATCGCTCAAGGAAAGCCAGAAAGAGTTGCATTGATTTGCAGATGAGATGACAGAGAAAACATTTTCAAATACTGTAAGGTATTTATATTGCTTAAGATTTAAGGATTGCTCCTAACTAATCTTTTCAAAGCTCTCATGAAAGAAAATCTAGCTTGCATCCTTTTAATGTGTTTGAAGCAGACTGTTGTCCCTTTAGCTGGTTTATCTCATACAGTGCACCTCTGCATGCTGGAAATAGGCCAATACAGAAACATCTGGTATTCCAAGGAGCAAAGGAATTGAGCAAAATTTAGACTGCCTGCGAGATAATCCTTCTGGTGCTGCTCCACGAGAGGTCCCGGGAGCCAAAGTCTCAATGCCAGAACTCTTTGGTACTGAACTACGTATAACAAAACAAATTGTGGAAAAAGAGGGATGATGAATGGTTGAGTATCTACTGATTGTCTACATCCAGTTTAGCTTCTGGAACTTAATGGCACTGCAGGTGTTTCTAATCCCACAGATATTTGGTCCACTCAGATACAAGAAAGCAAAGCCTGCCAGTGACTATTCTGTCACCTCCCTGGGACATTCAGAGAATTTCAAGAGTGCTTCTCTGAAATAAATCTCCTTTCAAAATACCAAAAGCCTGCTTCTCTGATTTGTCTCCAAGGATTTGCAATTTCAAGCCATTTCCATGAGCTAAAAAGGCAAGGAAATACATGGGGAAAGAGAAAATGAATCCAAATAGATAAACAACACAGGTGTGGTGACAGCCATAGTGAGCTATCCAAATCACAGTGGACACTAGAATGCCATCTAAAACATATATGTACACAAATGTATCTGAACAGCTGGTATCGGAATCTCTGGTGTCATAACTTTCAGAAAAGGTTCTCCAATTCTCTGCAATGTGATTGCACAAGGAATCACTGGAAGATTTGGGATTGCCTGCAAATACCTGAAGTGGGAATCACCACTGAAGAACCGCAGCATTCAAAGCTCTCAAGATATGGTACTGCTGCTTGGATCCCTGTGTAATCCAACCAGCCAAGCCCAAGCAGTACCAATACAGCAGAGAGTACATACCTGGAAATGAAAAATCCCAGCATAATCATTCTGGAATCCTTGATCCCTTGGTAAAACGTTTCCCAGAAAGTGCTTCTGCAATGTCAGGGAGCCCAGGGCAGCCAGCATCCAGCAGTCACCTCAAGGGAGATAAGAATGCAGCGCATTCAGTCAGTTACCATTGTGGACCACAACTAGCTCTTTAGGAGGGGGGACTTCAACACCTGAGACATCAAAGAACTGGTTTGTTAAAAGAAACCAACATTCTTGCATCTCCTTTTCCTCCCCCAAAGCACTCAATGCAGTATTCACCAGCAATGTCTATTGGGAACCCTGGTGCCACCCACCCATTCTCTTCTACTTTCATTCTCCTATCTTTTGTGGTCATGTTGAGACCTGCAGTCTGGAATACTGTTCAGAAAATCTTCAAACCTCTCAGTGGGGTGAAAAAGAGAAAGACATTTCTATATGGGAGCAGAGCTGCTCCCAAAGACAAACACAGTTATGGGCCAGGAGAAAAGGATGGAACCGATAAGGGCGCAGACACATGTTGGAGCTGTGCCTAGTTATCCCAGAACTGTGACCCTTGTACTTGAAGCATCTGCCCGATCTCAGTTGCACCTTGCCCTTATATACATAGAGGGCAGGTGTCATAAATAAGTAACAGGGATTACAGCTGCTGCATTTCGGAGTCCTGTTAAATATCTGCAATAAATTGTGTGTGGGCTTGCGTGAGTCTGGATTGATCTGCAATAATTCTTTCTTGCAGCTACCACTGTCTTCGTACCAAGCACTCAGAACACAGCAAAACAATCACAGGTTATTGCTTTGTGCCAGTCTTTTCCAAAATAGGAATATGACCATACCTAATTCTCCTTGCATGATATCAAATCTGCTAACTCCATCTATGATCAAATGAGGATTTCTCTGCAGTTCCTAGAGGAAGGAAAATACAAAGAGCAGCATGAATACCTTGCCGTGCCAGCAGTGTGTCACTGCCCCTTGACCCCCCCTGCTTGTTTACCTTTTCCACATCTGAAAACTATTCCTCTTGAACCCTGATGGTTTTTGCCTGTCACCAGCAAAACCAGAAGAGATACTCAGGCACCTCTTCTTTAGTGTGCTCAGCTATTCCTAGGGATGGGGGCTTGTGGCTGGGTGTGCACTGAGCTTTCATTTGGGTTTCTCTAACGCTTATAAAACCTTTCAAAGAGGGCTCTGAGCTTGGCTATAAAGTTATGCTCTTTCCTGAAGGAGAGAGGGGCTCCCTGTGTGGAAACACAGAGGTTTCCAAGCAGTGTGGAGCAGAATCTGCAATGGGTCTAGGAATGTTTTATTCTCTGAGCCTTTTTTGTTTCCATGCAGGACTAATACAGATCAGCCAGGGCTGCTCTTCATCACTCTGGTGAGGAAGCTATAGAAGGAGAGCTTAATCTCTGGCTGCAAAGTCCCATAGAGCTGGCTGACATTTTCAGTTCAGGGAGAATTTTCCTTGCATTCCTTGACTCTAGCTTGGGCAGTGAAGGGCGAAACACTCCAGAGCCTGGTTAGCACACAGAAATGTGAGCCATTCTCCCATCTGTGTTTGCTACTGGTCTTGGATATCTGACTGCTCAGGTAGGAATGGCCCAAGCATCCCCTTGGCACACTCCAACTGGGTAAAGCTGTTTTGAGAGAGCTATCAGCCTTAAATAGGAAAGTCACCAAGCACCTAAGAAAATGAAGAGATAAAAGGGAGAAGAAAACCCATCTGAGTGAGAAAAATAATACAGCAGCTCATTGTTAAGCAGGCCCTGGCATTTCTTCTCCCAAATCGATTTGACATGCTGCACAAAAATGAGACCAGCACACAACGTGACTCGCATGGTTGCATGAGCTCAGCACTAGCAAACCCTGTCAGGTTTCTGAAACGGCTTCAAGGTGATCAAACCCCTCCAAGAAGTTTCCGTGTCAGGAGAAGATACAACACAATGCTGCTGCTCCAGGCTAGTGGACACATCATGCTCCCACCGAGCTGCTGACACCAGGAAAAGCAGCCTGGGCAGGCATCTTCCTTGGCAGATGCTTTCGTGTAGCCATCCATACCTATCCCTGGACTTCAGGGATTTATGGTGAGAGATTTACCAACAGCATAAAGGAATGGGTGTTTTTGTTCCCCCATCATTTTTGAGGCTGTTAAAGTCTTAGTTGCCCCAGGCAGGGTGGCTGGGCTCTGATGAATGTGTTACAATGGAGAGCTGCCATGGGGGTAACCACCATATAGAAACATCAGCCTGAAACTGATGGGAAGACAGCTGCTTCTCTTACAGATTCCCAAGGAAGGGGCTGATGCTCTGCTCTCTGCTGGGACAATAAAGCTCTTAAATGCACTGTTACAGAGACCAGCTGAAAAGTCAGCCCATTAGATGCCTCAGCGGATACCCTATTGTCCCTCAAGACATTTAACTCCCCAGTAAACAAACAGGGATGTGTTGAATCACTAAGCAGGTTCCTTGCTGAGAACAACCAGTGATTTTGTCTAGAAAAAAAGAAGACATGGTCTGAAGTCAGCCCCGTCCAACATGCCTTGACTGTGCATACAGATGATTGTGGCTATCATAGTGGACAAAAGCTGAAGGCAAGCACTCTTGCTATAATCCTTAACCACAGTACACTAAACTTGGTTTCCAGGCGGGGTGTATTCCTACAGATTTAGAAGCAGAAGCTGCAGGAAAGGCAGGAGGGGGCAGTGGTGGGGTATTGCAAGACCAGGTACTTAGAAGAGCTCTGGAAGAGCGTGACCGCTGCAGTCGGTGGTGGAATGGCTGTTCCCTTGAAGGATGCTGTGTGGAGGGAGCCTGAGCTAAACACAGAGGGTTTCTGAAAGAGTTTAGAGACGACATAATTGTGCTGGGTGCAGTGCTTTGGAAATCTGGGCCTTCTCAACCAGAAGGAAAGGGAAGAAAGGAAGCCTCCAGTTAGCTCCTCTTCCTTCAAAGTCATAAAACACCAGAAACTATCATCTACTAGTGCAAAACACAGCCAAGCACGTAGTTGCCACTACACAAAACATGTCTCACTATTTGTTAGTGCTCAAATTGCACAACAAATTGAGAAACCACAGATTTAATTATAAGTCTGTCCAGAAGCAGCCGCCTGTTTCACTGTGAAACTATGAGGAGGCTTCTTGGCATCTTCCCTGAGACTTCTCAGTTTTAGCTGGAGGAGGAAAAGAAGAGGAAGCTCAAGGAGAGATGTGGTTTCTCCTCAGAGTACCCATGAGTCCAGCAGTGAAGGCAACCATACGGTCCACAAGTCAAACACTCTGCCTAAACTCATCCCTCCAGGACAAAGCTATCATCACTTGCTTTCCCTGGCCCGCTGAAGAGTTCATTATGCATTCAGAATAAAAGAGAAGATCAAGGTCAAACCAGTTCATCCTCTGGGGAATAGACTTACCACAGAAGTACTGTTTATCCAAAGGGCAAGATGGAGAATTAATTGAAGAGGTGGGAGGACAGTACACTGTACATGCATTTGCCTGTAAAGTTCTTTTTATAAGTGCTTGAAATTCTTAAGGAAGAACAAGTCCCCAGAAGCTAGAGGTGAGTAGTGTGGATGTAGGCCATATGTAAAGGACACAGTCAAACATTTCTGTGAAAAACTGGAAGCCCATGTTGGGAGTTCATAAACCAGTCTGACTGCAGGCTCCTCCTCAGTATGATGGTTTGGCCATAGCCACTTCCCCACAGATCTCCCCAATGGCCCAGCATGATCCAAGTGCAGGCTCAAGAGACTGAGAAGCAGGAGATGACTCTTCACACAGCAGTCTCCTGATCAGTTCACCTTAACCCTACAGTAAAATCCCAGCCTGGCTTCTGTTCCTGCCACAGCACTGCATCTTTCCCTTCAGCTGCACTTGCATCACTCCTTCCTGCTCCAGCTCCACCTTCCTGACACGTTCTGTCACAGTAAGCCACAGTGTTCCCTCTTTAACACACACCAATTAAGAGAAATAAAAGGGCTTCAACTAATTGAAAGCCAAACTCTGTTCTCAGCTGGACAAATCTTAATTCAGCATCACTGGTGTGCCTGGAATAGTGTTGCTCTGGATTAAGAAGCAAACATGGTATTGCAGTCCCTTGGCTGAGGGAACCTGGCCAGCAGTGCACTGAGGAGGGGTCAGGCGCACCATTGCATACGTCCCATAACCACAGGAAACCTCCACAGGGTAACTAGCACAGAAATAAGATGGTTGGAATAACAAGGGAAGGAAGAACAAAGGGTGAACTGTGCTGGAACACACCAAAGGTCTGCCTGTTGCAATGACTTGTCTCCAACAGCTTGGAGAGGGAGAGGAATAACCAAGCAAGTTGAAACTATGCTCCTCCTGTATACATTCTCCCACTCTCACCACTTGAAGGCTAAAGGACTTTCCAGGCTGGAGGCTTTATCCACAGTTCAGTGTTTATTAGGCCTTGTGGGAGTTGGGGATCTGCCCAATTTGCTTATTTTTTTTTCTCATATTGCATTTTTCTTTGACATTCTCTCAGACAGGAAGAACTGGCCTAATCTCACGCATTTTGCTTGCACCACCAGAACTCAGCTCCTTGCTTCACAGCAGAATAGCTCAATTCCTAATTACCTGTTCAATATAAATGCCTTAGTTGCTTAAAAACCCCTCCTCTGCCCCAGCTCGCTTTCATAATGGAAGAAGGAGGTTGTTGGACTCCTCACAGGTGGGGAGCCCACACATGTAAGAACAAAGTCCTGTTGAGAGGCGGACTGGTGTCCAACAACCAGCAGGAACAGAAACCAGCTCAGATTTTACCTGCAGCTGGTTTGCTTTGTGCTGCTCAATGCAAAAACAATGACAATTGCAAACACAGGAGGTAAATACAATGGAGGTAAACAAGGGAGATAGACCTGGTCCACCCCAAGCCTTTGAGAGGCAGTTTCCTTACAGGTCTTGAAACCTCCCACTTAGGCCATGCAGTACAAGCTAGGGGTTACCAACTATTCCCCTGCAGTCACCACACCACAACCATACAATCCTGCTAGCTGGGACTCCAGCACGAGAAAGAGGGAGGCGGGCAAGACTATCTGAGAGCTGCTTTTCCCTTAAACAGGGATCCATGCATTCCCTCCCCACCACCCCCCCCCAACCATCCCTCTCCAAAAATCAATAGATCCAGGAGATACTATGCAAATAAACCCTCCTCATTTAAAGCCTGTGAAGAAAGATAGGTGTAATAAATGGAGATGCACTGCAGCTTCCCTGGCCCAAAGATACGAACTCTGAAGTTGAGGTCAGATGCAATCAGCCGAGTAGGTGAGGGCTGACACAATGGCAGCCTGGAAACGCTGTTCAATTACACTGATTGCACGCACACCCTCAAAATAAGGTGAATTGATTTTGATTTCCATCAAGGAGAAATACTGAGCAGGATCCAAGGGCCCTGTGGCTCCTGGGAAGCGCTGGAGCTGTGAACTCCATCTGGAACAGTTGGCAAGCAGCTTTGGCTCATGCCAGAGAATGGACCCAAGGTGACAGACCTGCAAGTAGCACAGAACAGCGCTATCCCTCATTGCCACTCATTTCCTGTAACTTGCTTTATTAAAGCAGCTCATGTGATAATCCATATTTCTCACTCCCACCCCTTTTTCTTTACCGTAAAAGCTAAGTTTTTAGGTTAACTACAAACCATTGCCTGATTTCTTGCCTGAACAAAACCTGTCTTTTTCTCCCCTCCAGCTAGACAGGCCAAGGCTGATGCAGTAGGAACTCCAGCTCAGCTTATCTGTCTGGAAAGATTCTGACTACAAAATGACATTTTTTGGCTTAGTCAGTTCCTGGGTTCAAAACTCCTTAATGCTGATGGTATTTTCTGGGAATTAAATAAAATGCCAATAAACAAATAATCACCAGAAGCAGCGCAGAATCACTCTGTTCCTGAAAGGAGGTTACCTTTGCTTTAGGAAGGGGTAGAGGAAGGGAGGAAAAGGTGTGAGGAAGCCCTTTTGCAAAATTACTGAATGAAATGACAGATCACTTCTCCCAGCAAACAAGCACTGGCTCAAAATGTATCATTTTCCAAAATGCTTTTTAGATGCTGAGTGCAGCAGCACAGTTCTGAGCCTCTGCTAAGAAAAACAGGGTATGTCCCTTGCTCAAGCTCAAACTAAAGCAACCTCTTCCTGGGGCTTCTACCCAAGGTCGCAGACAGGTGGACTTCTTTTAGACCCTATTCTTCCCTTCCCTTGACACCAGATATGAGATAAATACCCAGGAGCTCCATGCTCTGTTGCTATGAACAGACTGTGATGATGCAGGGGAAACCCATATTGGCTACTCCAGTCCTTTCACCAAACACACTCCTACAAATTATATCAGAGGCTCTCCCTGATTTTTCTCATGTTGAGCCTGGCCTGGCTACCTCGTAGCTTTTCCCTCTCTTCTGGTTGCCTCCCAAACATCACAGTCTGCGTTAAGCAGGGATGGAGTTTTTTTGCTCAGCAATCCCTCCGTCCATAAGGGAGCTACAGGGTCCTGAAGAGACAAAGGGTGAGTAGTGCAGGAGCAGTGGCCTGTGACTTTGAAGATGCCAGAAAAATCTTCAGCAACTTCACTGTCTGCCCATTTTAGTCTTTTTTTAAAGCATAAGTGCTGAAGATTAGAGACTATCCTTAACATTTGTAATGGGTACCATATCAAGCACAGTGGTGGGTTATTGCTGAAGCAGGGCCTGGTTGAGTACATGGTTGTCTCCTCTCACACAGAATCACAGAATGGTTTGGGCTGGAAAGGACATTGAGATCATCCAGTTCCAATGCCCTGCCACAGGCATGGACACCTTCCACTAGAGCAGGTTGCTCCAAGTCCTGTCCAACCTGGTCTTGAACACTGCCAGGGATGAGGCAGCCACAGCTTCTCTGGGCACCCTGTGCCAGCGCCTCAGCACCCTAGGAGTAAAGAACTGCTTCCTTATACCTAACCTAAATCTCCCCTGTTTAAGTTCAAACCCACTACCCCTTGTTCTATCACTACAGTCCCTGATGAAAAATCTCTCTCCAGCATCCTTGTAGGCTCCCTTCAGATACTGGCACATACCACATTCAAAAATATAAGCAACATTAGCAAAGGTAAAGCATCCCACGTTCAGCACCACTACAATTCACATTGATTATCCTAATTCAGTTTCTTTTTGCGTTTGTATAGTACTATGCATTATGGTCAGATCAGAGTGAAATCTTTAGCCTACACCTTAATTGATCAAAAATGTGTATTCAGCACCAGCAGATCATTCCATGACTTCCTTTGTTCCACTCAACTGCTTGTGTGAAGGAAAAGCACAAAAGTTCATTTGTTCTGAACATTTCAAAAGGAGCGCCTCAGTTTTTCTAAACCTGACATGACTCTTCAAGGAGAATTTCCCTTTGGTTTGGCTTTGGAAAAGCCCAGCTATAGAAAATAATTTGTTCAGTCTCAAATAGAACTTCTCTTCCATTTCTCAAAACCGTGGGTGAACCGAAAGAACAGTTAATTGCAGAGCTCCTACTGGATCTGGTACCTCCAGTCCCACCTCTAGTAATGTTTGAAGTACCCCATGCAAAATCTCTGTTAGAAATCGCACACGTTTCAACGGGCATAGACTGAGGGCCTGGGGATGAAAACACAGCCGGGAGCAGCCTCCATCTCGTGGGAAACTGCAACTACTGCAGAGTTAGAGGTGGCATTTCAAATGCTGTCCTGGTGCTCCTGACTCACCTCTCCCTTCAGAGACTCCCATATTGAATCAGCTCACTTTACAAGACACGTGATAAAACACTGACACAGATGGAAAGTGCCTTTACCTTTGCACACACAACTTCTCTGATGAGTTCAGGCCCTGCTGCAGCAGCAGGTAGTGAGAAGTTCAAGCCTCAGGTCCCATCCCTCTTGCCACAACATTCCACCACAGCCCTATTAGTGTCCAGACTGCAGATTCTTCTCCATCTACTGCTTCACCACATCACATTCTATTTACACCAAGGTTGGGACTTCCTACATTTCCATTCGGGCATCCGTATTTACAAGCTCTACAGGCTCCCTGTGCTAGCCTGCTTCCCTTCTGGGACCCATGGCTTTCAATGTCCATGCTGGTAGCAGCCTCTGATGCTGCTATGCCACCGCCACCACATTGCCAAGCTCCAGCATAACTTCATTGCCCTCCTTGCATCTGCCATCTAAATAAATCTTCCCCAGTTGTCTTGTCCTGTCTCTCATAGTTTCTCTATCCTGGGGGTTTCCTTCAGGAAAAAGGACGGGTTTGCTCCAGCCCAGGGAAGCCAGAGACCTCAGGCACCAGTGCTGTGCTCAGGAAGACCCAGCAAAGGGGCAGCACATGGCAAACTCAGCAGCTGCATTAACAGCAAATGGTACATAGCAGTGCTATATAGCACAGTCTGATCATGGAAAAATTCCCTAAAGCAGGTCCTAGGATAAAAGAGCTGACTATGTGATTCCACCTTCCAGTTTAAACATCCTTATGCCAGATAATGACAACTGCTTACTAAACTGTAACTACGGATCAGCAGATAAACACACTTCATCTCATGCCTTGTCCCAGTTACTTTAAATAGGTATTGCTGAGTCAGTGCCTTGGACTGTAGAAATTGGAGATCTTTAATAGAATTAGACAGCTTTTCAGGTTTGCACAAAGTCTCCTAGAAACAGATCAAAGTGAGAGCGCTAGTTCTAGTCAGGTTCATTGTTGGAAACAGGCTTCCTCTAGTGATGTATCCAATGAAATCATTAATGTTACAGAGGTTGTCTTTCCTCCACACTGCCCACAGCAAGAATCCCCAAGAGGTGTGCTCCCAGTGTCCTCCTTGGAGTCTACTTCCCTGGTTAGCACAGATCTCCCTCCCTAAGATGAAGGCCTTTAGCCCCTGGCTATCAGTGCTCCCATTCAGCCCCAGGGCTACGGACACCCAAAATGGCATAACTTACCGTTGGCCTCTTCCATTGTATTTGCTGCAGCTTATCCTCTGGGTGCAGGTTGGGACTGATGGAGCTGACATGAGCAGGGAAGGTGGCATCCTCAAAAAGCACTCCTTTGCTCAAACACAAGGCTCGCAGGTGGTTGAAGTCCTGGTTGTTAAATTTCTTCAGGTTCTGGAGGTTTCCCGTTGTCCCTGTTGTTTGCCAGCCCTGCTCCGACATCTGACCAGAGCCTCTGGCAAACATTGTGCCCCTTTCCTGTGAAGGGGAGACATGGACTGCTATTAGTTTCCTGATCAAGAGTGGTGCCTTAGGAGTATATGGAAAAGTAAACACCTCCCCCTGCCCCCAAGAGTTTTGTGCTTGCGAAGCTGAGGGCAGTCACAGTGACAAAATCCTTATTAGTTGAAATGCATGGGGAAAGAGTCGTTGTCAAATCCCAACTGGTTTATCTTAAGCCAGTGCTGTCACTCCTACAAATTCAATTTTGAGTCTACCCTGCAGACAGAGAGCAAAGCTGTTAGCAAGCTGCTGTATTAGCATTGAGGTACATCTGCAACACAAGTGAGCATGAGGGATGGAGCAGGAGCTGCAGACATAGGGGAAGATGGAGGTGTGTGAGCAGGAAGGATGCTGTGAGGTACCCAGGGCTCTTCTGGCCATGTATCACACCTGTGCAGTGGCATTTTTGAGTTGCTTTATTTCATTTCCATTAGTAAGTGCTTGATGGTCACTCTTTCTGACATGTAAAGGAGGCAGAGACTTACATTTCCTTGGGATCTGCTCCAAAGACCCATGCACATTGGAGGTGGCTTCCAACCAGCTTACACAGACAACCCACTAGACTCCCTACAGTGCTGATACAGGACCAGCAGTTCCTGCCCATGGCTTCCACTTAAGATGTATCTACCCATAAATTAGCACTAGAAGATCCACCACATGCCCTGGGCAAGCCACTCCTACATTTAATTAACTAACTTCACTGTGTTATTTTCTAGCCTGAAGTCACTTAATTTCACTTTCAAGTCACAGGATGTCACAGCTTATCCTCCCCCCCCTTTTCTTCTATTTATTTATTTATTTACAGTTTTGGTAGATGAAAGGTTCTTTCCTACCAAACAAACTTGTGTGTAGATCCAAGATGTTCCTGGTGAGGCACAGAGAGCAGATGGCTCCGGTAAGAGCAAAGGCTCAGATTCTTATCTGGAATCGTTCACACATGTGAAAAACATACTGAAGGTGTGATACAGCCCCCCACATATGTGGGTTTTCTTAGTGTAATCCCTTTTTCTCTATCCTTCAAGTCACTTGGCCTCCTGGCATTGTAACAACAGCACAGAAAAAATACAGAGTTTTGCATTTCATTGTTTTAATTAAAAGCCCCACAAAAAAATCAGATAGAATTCAGAAACGTCCCTCGGCCAGTAAGAAGAGAACATTCCCCTTGGGCTTGCATTTTTTAATACAAGGGAAATAAATCTCATGTAATGTACCATAACACGACAAGGGAATGGCTTCTTAACAAATACTCATTTGAAACTGTGCCCAGGCCCCATGCATGCTAAGATCTATTTCTTGCAACAGTGTTCCAGCAAAACTGATTAGTAATTCCAAAACCCAAATTAAAACTAACAGAGCTTGAAGGCTGGGTCTGACACACGTTCCCTCTCTTCTGACAGAGAACAAGAGTTTTTAGCATGTGTGTGTGTGTGTGTTTAATTACATTGTTTAACATATCCGGAATAAATTAGCATCCAGACTGAAGAAAAGAATACACTTAAATACTTCTTCCTGGCAGGGATAACTTTATCAGCATTGTGTCTGGGGGCACACATGCACAGATACACGAACAATATATCCATCCCCGCCACTGTACAGGCAGTGATACCTAGCTGGCATTGTCCTGCCTGCACCAGCATGCTCTGCCAGCCACTTTGATTGGAGGGAGAAGCATCCTGAACCCTGGCTGCAGCCCACTTCTGGTTAACCCTCACGGGTGCACCAGCAACAGCTTTCAGAGCAGAATATTGCCTATCTGGCAGGGGAGCTTCTCACCGTTACTGAACTCTGAGGCAGAAAGACTTCAAAGGGACAAAGTCATAATGCTATAGGTCTCAGAGGCATTGCCCTTGGTCTGGTCATTGCTACAAGATGTTGGAGGAGAGAGGGAGGGATTTCAAACACTTGCAAAAGTCAGACATAGAATCACAGAATAGTTTTGGTTGGAAGGGACTCTAAAGATCATTTAGTTCTAACCCCCTGCATTCACGTTTTGTGTACAAATGTCACATGTTACACAAACTCTGGAGAAAAACAAGAGGCAGCCTCTCAGCTAAGGAGGGAAATCATTATTCACAAGGGATTAAACATTTACTTAGTCCTGGCATCTCCTCCAAAACATTTCCTTACCTGAAATCAAGAAAGGTGAAATCACGCCCCAGTTTGCATCTGCCGCTGTTTTTTGATTCCTCTTCCTTCTCAGCAGGGACAGATCTGTCTTTTTGTTGGCTGTCTCAGAGGGTCGAATTGTGAGGGTGGGGAAGGGAAAGAGAACAGTGCAGAAGCTACAGAGAGGATAAAAAGAGATCAGGTGTGACAGTTGGAAGGGATGGGAAAGAAACAGGAGTCCTTGAGGGTATCAGAAAGAAAAGGCTGGTGAACCCTGCAGAAACTAAACCTGGGAACCACAAGCACCCACCATTTTCTGCATTAAACAGCTTAAAAACCAGCAGCAAAGGGTGTCTCTCTTTTCCCTCCAGCATTCATTCATGAAAGATGTCAAGCCACTATTACAATCAGGTACTCAATGGTGGCAAATGCTACTGACAGCTAATTACACTTTGCATAAAGATTTATGAGTACAGACATAATTTCCTTCAACAGCTCCTGATATTTTTCACTGAGTAAAACGTAAAAATAGGCAATTAGAAAACATGTGCCTGCTTCGCAGCAGAACCTTCTCCTCTCCACTGCTTTCTCAAAACACTTCCATTCCATGATGGCTCAGCTGGCTTTCTGTACCTTACAAAGAGCAACTGAATTTTCTCAAACAATACAGAGAATACCAGAAAAGCCAAAAAGCCAGCAGCCCTTCTTTTCCTGTTTCCCCTCAAACACTCCAAACTATCAATGTATGTTTCATCTCACCCATAATATTCAATATACACTACAAGTACTTTTCCCCTCTAAGAATCTTCCATTCATATATTTGGAGCATTGTAAAAGCTTCAGGGAGTCAGTTCCAGAACGGTCTTACAATGAAGGGAAGCGTGAGTTTGTGAGCTCTCCTTGCATTCAGATTAAAAACACTGACAGCAAAAGGAGCAGGCAGTGCAGGGACCTGAACTTGTGCATCCCAAACCTCAGATGGACAACATCGCCTTGTACATACAATGTGCGAAAGCCTTGAGAGCACAGAAAATCAAAACCAAAGCCAGGCATATGGCATTCCTCCAGGAGATTACTTCCCCAGTGGCATCTTGCACAACCTTCTGCTCCAAAAAGCCTATGAAGTACTCCCTTCTGACTATTTATTAAGTCAATTTTCTCCTCATTTTGCATACATAGCATAGGACAGTTCCAGACACCTTTTTTCTACCTTATTTAACAGCAGCCTACAGTAACTATAGAGACCTCCTCATCTTAGGATCTCCACTCCCACTTGATTCAATTACTTCTGACAACTTAACATTTTACTATGAGGCTCTTTCTAGGACAGCAAATTCATCTTTTCTTTCCCTCCAGGTAACATTAAGGACAGGGACTCTAATACATTCTGTGTTTCAAAGAGAAATCTCTCTCAGTGTGTCTGTGGTGCTTTCCCAGCGCTATTACATGCATTTCATCTGCTTCATCTTGTATTAAGTAAAACAGCAAAGGGATGTTTTACCTGAAATGCCTCCAGTGTAACTCTCCGGCCAACACCAACAGTGACAGACAGGCTGGCACTACTCGCATTCTCCTTTATAGGGCAGCTTTTGCCACACCTTAAGTAAACGTAACTGAGTTGAAATCAAGTTCAAGGCCAAAAGCAAGCAATCTGACTTGGGTGTAATAGTTTCATGCAGACATCATACCATGGAGAGATAGATATATACATCTATTAGCCATCCGCAATAAATTGCCTATTAACTCATGTCAGCTGACAGTTTCCTTTTAAAGTTATTCTTAGTAGAAAACAGGATTTGTTTGCACCTCCCACATTTTTACATTATCTGTTTTCCTCCTCAAACCATCAGGAAATGCAGCAATCTCCCTGGATCCAGGCACAGCCTGGCAGGACTCACCAGGAGACGAGTTATCAGAGCTGTGTGTCATTCTTTCTGCAGCAGCAAAAGCAGTAGATACTCTCAGGATAATACCTGTTAGCATTTACACTGGGCTTGCTCTTAAATTCACATCAGTTCTCCCACTTGGCATTTCATTTCCTTTGGGACTGCTTGAGGAAGTAAGAGTTATCCATATATTTTGGAGACCTCGGGGACTTCATTATCCTAAAGCCCAAAGCCAAAGAACTAAAGAGTATCTAGCAAAAGTACCAGAAGGAGAAGGTTATTTCATTTTTGGAAGGCCAAACTGAGATAGCCTAAAGAGACACAAAATTCAAGGGAATGGGTGCTGCACATTCTCAGGGACACATTCTCTGGCAGCTATCCTGAGTGTATTCCTATAGCCTGTAAATGTGCTTTTGAAGGAAAGGCACTCGGTGTCCTGGTGGACAGCAAACTGAACAAGAACCAACAATGCGTCCTTGCAGTACAGCAAACCAACAGTGTCCTGGGCAGCATGAGCTGCAGCATAGCCAGTGGGTCAAGGTAGGCAATCCTTCCCCTTTGTGCAGTGCTTTTGAGACTGTATCTGCAGTACTGTGTCCACTTTTGGGCTGTCCAGTGTAAGAGGGGCACTGAGAATGCAGCAAGTCCAACAGAAACCCAGCAGGATGGTCAGGGAGCTGGAGTACATATTGTGAGAGAAGGGGCTGAAAGAGCTTGTCTGCTCATCTACGAAGAGGAGACCTAATTGTAGCCTCCCACTATCCAAAGGCAGTTACAGAGAAGGTGGAGCCAGACTCTTCTTGAATGGGAACAGCAGACAGGCAGAGTCAATAGGCACAAGCAGCAGCAATGAAAATGAACACAAGGTTGGAGTAAGAAAAGTCTTCAGGGTGGTTTAGCCTGGAGAGACTGAAGCATCTCCACCCCTGGAGACGTTCAGCTGATCAAGGCCATCTCCTAACTTGGAATTTAACTACTGTGTGTGGGAGCAGGAGTCAAGGGCCTCCTGAGATCCCTTCTCAGAGAACTATCTCTATGCTTCACTGTTTCTGGAGCCGCAGCATCCAGGCTGGTTGGGCACATGCGAGTGGGACACAGCAGTGGCCGCACAGAAGCTCACTGTGGTTGCAAAGGTCACTTGAAAACTGTTGTGGTTAGTACCTTTAAGAACTGCTTTTAATACCAGAGCAAGCAAATGGAAAACCACCTCAGGTTCTGGCTGCACGTAGGTAGTAGGGTAGGTACTTAGCTCAAGAAATTGCCCTCTCTTCAAGCTACCACAGCTTATTCATCAAAAGAACGGTTACTTTTCAGCGACTGTTCATGGAGTTTGGCATGTGGAGTAACAGAAAAATTCACCAACGCATAGTTCTTTCCTTACCCAGAGTGACAGAATCACCTGATTTCATCAGAACAAGACTTCCTGGTTGGACTGCAGTCTCTTTGAGGTAGAATGCTAGCAGTTCCCATAGCAGCTGATCATTAGGAGCTAGGGGAGATGAGAACATAAAAGTGCTCATAAGAAAGACAGTTCAACTTCCTCATCAATATTTAGTTTTGTTCTGTGGGTCTACAAGCTGCGTACTGCATCCTGCCAACTCACATTTTAGAGCTTTCATTTCCTCTTGAGATATCACCGTTTAGCAAACTCTAACAGGAAACGCATCCGTGTAAATTAGAGCAAAACCTGCCCCAGAGAGCAAAACAGGTGCAGGTTTCCTTTAAGAGCTGTTTTCCACAACCACTACATAAATAAAAGCTGATTGCTCCCCCAGAAGCAGGGAGCAGAGATTTTCTTCATTGCAGGAAAGGAGCTCTGGGGTGATAAATGCCAGTGCTGCTAGCTCATCTGACAGCACGCGTGCTGTTAATCACCTCCTCTCTGGAGAAAAGGCAGGTATATTCCCCTCCAGGTATGGTGATTCATTGTCTGGAACAGATATCTCTGCTTAAATGGTGGATTAACATGATTTAAGAAATATTCATTGCAAAGTTGATTAGAAAGCACCATCACCAAGCTGGCAGGAGATTTCAGTTATTGCAGCATGACACCATTCCGAGATTGTCAGCTTTTCTGCAGAAGGCTGTATCGATGTGTCCATTTTCACAGTAGCTCCAGAGAAGGAAACCCATGAGGCTGAGGGATTTATGTGTACTAATGAGCCTTTGGATTATTTGCTCTCCTAAAGTGTTTGTGGAATCCTGCGAGAGAAAAGAGGCATTTGAGTGGAAGGCAGAGGGAGAAGAGGGGTATTTTCTGCTAGTGGTACCGTACCCTGTGAGGTTGTGGCAGATACAACATTGCCCTGACTTGAGGTTTGATTTTTGCGGAGCAGGAGCATTAATCCACCTCAGGGTAGCCATGCAGGTTAATCTGCTCAGGAGCAAAAGATGCTGAAGGATCACAGGAAACTCAGAACTGCTTCTGCGCTGTCTGATACCACCTCAGGGCTGTTAAAAGCACAAACAAAGGAGGGGCCCCTGTAGCTCAGACCAACAACTGCCACGTGTTTCTTCCCCTGGTCCAGCGGGCATCAACATCAAAGCACATATACCAAGAAGAAGTTTTGAACCCCTGTTTTCTGTTAGCATGGCTTATGAGGTCTCAGCTGCACCACAGAGTTTCTCCTGTTTGGGGATTTAACAAACCTCTATTCCTCTCTGCCCTGGAATAAAACTACGCAAAAAATGCACAAACCACGGGATTCTTTTGAAAGGGATTTTAAACTAAGTATATCTATCTGCTGCCCGCTTTACCCAGCATTCCTGAGGGCAGGCTGCTGTTCTCTGTAGCCAGCAGCAAGTTTTCTATCATTTTCAGGGAGGGAGGACAGCATAATGTTTTCCAAGTACTGGTGGGAGCTTTGGCATTAAGAAAGGCAGCTCTCCTCCCTCCACCCACAGAGCGTATGTACCGAAGTATTAGAGATTGCTGTCTTCTGCAACATTTCAGACATATGTCTTCATTTCTTCTTTCTGTGGCCTTTACCCTGTGAAGATCACACTCGTTTTAGCAGAAATACTCCTAATTTACACCATGGTAAATAAAACAAAAAAGCAAGGGATTTTTCTAGGGTAGTAAACACAACAATGTGCTGCGTGAAGGGGGAATCTTCCTTCAATCACCTTTGCCTTTGTAGCAGTGACTGGGTGTCCCACTGCTTTTGCATTATGGGACTAATAGCAGAATGCTATTAATCCATTTCATTTCCTCGTTCATAATTCTGTATATAGGTCAAGTGTTACCATTTATTTTCTTCTCTCAGTCACGATGCAGGAAGGCTGTGAATAATACCACTCATAGACAATGTCCTTTGCTCTGCTTTATGCGCTCATATTTCTGGCAGGACCTGCCCTTCTAAAGCACAAACTTTTACGACTGTATAAACTATCAGGCAAATAGCAAAGTCCTACTTCAGCATCTGTTTTCACCCAGCCCTCGCCCACGAGCTGCCCCTTGGTGCAAATTCACCACGAGCTGCAGCACTTCACCATCCTCACATATGAATCATTTTGTTCGTAAATGAAGTACAACTGCTGCTGGAGTGAAATGTGGCAGCTGCTTAACAGTACATAATGAATCCGCATAGCTAGATCCTGCTGCCACTTGATGGAAGGGGGATTTGGTGTAAAAAATATATCCCTCTGGAGTCCTTTTTCTTTCCAGAAGGAATATCCAACAACTTCAGAACTACGGTGGGGATTCTTCAAGAATGAAATTAAAAAGAAGGAAAAAGTTAAAAACCCGGACAGCCTGCTACTGACACCCATATTCACACTACAATTCCCCAGTGGAATATTGTTCCTTCAGAAAAATGCCAATTTTTCAAACATGAGAGCCACTAGCAATGAATTTTCACCATGAGAAAGACACAATGCATCTCAATAATGCCACTGGGCTCCATTTTGAGTTTGGAATGGGTACATTTTTTGCTTACAAAAAAGCCATCACTTCAGGATCCTCCCTCTATTACCCAAAAGGTTTAACATTGCAATGTAAAAAAGATTCCAAGTGTTACTGCAATAGCTCACAGCATTCATTCCACATTAGTTCACTACACTCAGTTATTTTTCAGAACATGATTTCCCAGGAAATTTTGGACTTGGTTTTCCATTTGAATGAGGAACAGAATATGAAAGCACTTTGAATGTACTGAACCTCTACAAAATTGAAAGCCCAGTTTGGCCCCACAGCAGCTAGCACTAAATCTCTCTGGGGTAAGAGAGTCCATCCCATCATCATGAGTAATAGAAAGCCATGAGAGCTGTCATGATGTTATCCTTGCAAGTGACAAGGATACCCTATCATCTGGTCATAGCACTGCTGGTTTGCTTTACCAAACTTAGCTTCCTGAGCAGTTACTAGCAAAGTAAGCACACTAAGTGAAGGAGCACTTTTTCCCTTCTCACCATGGTGTCCCTCATCTACCTCTTCATAAGTGACTATTGGTTACTTGCAGTAAGCAGGGACTCTGTTAAAGTCAGACTTCATGGAGGGCGCATCAAAATGAAATTCTTGTTTTCATCAGCATATTATCCCTTGTTTGGCAATGTTGCATCCAGCCCTTGTTAAAGCCCTGTAGGCATGAGATAATTTATTTCACGCCTTTTTGTTTTGTTTTTGTCTTAGTGTGAACAGATTGCCACAGTCTCACATTTGTTTGGTTTTCTGGAAGCATCCCTGCCATCCTCTAATGAAGAATCCTTGGTCTGCAGATTGTTCACAGACAGTTTACTAGAAACATTTGCAGTTCACAGTCCTTGCCTCAGCCTTTGCTGACTAGTGGCATATATTGCACAGCACAGCTTCTTCTTCCTTGACATCTTGTCTTTTGCAAGGCGATAGCAAAGATGCACAGCCGGTATTCCAGTCATAGGCAACTTGCTGTCCACCTTCCACAAGACATTCAACACATAGAGATAGCAAGGACTGCAATTTGAGACAAGCCAGACAGTTGCTTCAGTATTGCATGTTCTTCAGCACATACTCAAAACCTGAAAACGGGGTTACCATCTAAACCAAGGCAGAGGCAGAAGAGGAATCCGAAGTTAATTATGGCAAACCCTAATACTGTCACAGTGGAAATAAGACCATGAGGTGGCTGGAAGTCACAAGCATAACATCCTTGCCTTGTCCTGTAAGAAGCCCTTGTGGAGCTTCTCCACCACACAGTAAACATGTATCCTGACAGTGCTGGCCAATATTCAAATATATTGGTTCCATGAAATACAAATAATAAAGGAGAAACTGAAATAATTTCTCAAACTAACACTCCCATCAGCAAATTCCTGGAAAATTTAGAAGATTAAAAACCCAGCAGGCAGATGTTTTTGATGACTTTGGCTTTATCTTCTCTTGATCCAACAGAAGTGACCTTGTCTGAAGCAATAATAGCCAAAAATACATACCTGGAAGGTACCTAGCAGCTTAAAAAGCAAGACTGTCTTGAAAGAGGATGGAGAACATGCCAAGAGGCAGAAACCAGCTAATAATGTCTGAAAGAAGCATGTTCATCTGAGTTATCATGTTAGGCAAGACACATGTTAGGCACAGGTCTTTTGTCTCCAGACAGGGCAGCAGGTAGCTCTCCTTGCAGCCCTGGCAAGCACGGGCACAAGGCTCCCAGGATCATGCCCTGTTTCCCTGGAATGCACAGGGTGCCGAAACAGATCTTTGTAGCATTTGAACAAATTCAGAATGTGTCCCATTGCAACCAGGAATTACCATCCATTGCTCTTGATAGCTGACACTGCGCAGTCTCTCTCACGTACATTAATCCCAAACTCACCCCCATCACACAGCATCTCCTGCCCAGCAGAAGATGAACCATAGCGCAAGGTGGAGTGTGTTTTCTGTCATTACCCTGCGTTCAGCTGCTGCTAGAGCTTTGTGTGAAGAAAACCAATCCATGCTCCATACCCCCTCTCACTAGAGACCCATTTGGTCTCCCTCTAAGAACAATTTTGGCCAAGAAGAGAGTCATCTGACAGCATTTGTAACAGCATCAGCACTTGCCAACATCACAGGGTTGGGCAGTTAAAAAAACCCAACACCACCACATAAAACCAACCAAATAAGCCAAATCTTACCAGCCTGAGTATAGTCATATTTTCTCATTCTGATGACTTTGTAGCCAGATGCCTCTGCGCTCACTCATCTGACTGACAAGTAAGCAAAATACTACCCATAATAAAGGCAGCTCAGCTTATTCTTGAGGCTATACCTGTGCAACACCATTCAGTGGTGTTGCTTCAGCTCAAATCGAAGAAGAAAATGACCCCTTATTTGAAAGGCATAGGAAAGGTGGCAAAGCCATAAAGAAAATCTCCAGCCAGAAGTGGGCTCTTCTAGTAATTAAGACTGTTTTGGTTTTGAGGGCTGCAGTCAAGGGAGGAGGAAAAAAGCAACAAGACTTTGCATAGAAAGAGTTAAAGGATTTACTTGGATGAACCTTTAACACAGACTTGGAAGGAAAGACTGACTTATTTTGCAATGTGGCTCTCATGGGTGCTCTAGTGCCTAGGACACATGAAAGACTCAAGCCTATTTGAGCCAAAAGCAAAGACCATATGGTGAAGGTCTAGAGATTAAGTATAGAGTTTCAGGCGTAGAGCCCAATGGTGCCCTCCCAGGGGCAGGCATTCTCAGCAGCACAACATCAGGACTCAGCATGGATTCAGGCATACAAATGGCTAAATGCCTGTTGGAGAAAAGCATCCTCCCCATATTCTTCTATCCAAGAACTGTGAGGGTCTGGCTGTGACCTGTATGAACAAATACACCAGCACATGCTGCTGCAGTGCCATTAAAGGGTTTATGTGCTTGCTCTCATTTTCCAGCTTGTTGCCACAAGCCTGCGGTGCACCAGGCATGCTGGCTGACATGCCATTCCTCATGCTGGCCCTTTGCTGTAACTTCTCTCACCTCACTGTGCCGGCAGCAGGCTCCCATTATGTGCATGAGCAGCTCCAGCCCTGAGCTCTTTTGTCAGGATGAAAGTCTCTTCTCTGAGCTGCACAACATGTGTTGATAATGCAGGTCTGCTCTCTCGGCTCTGCTCTATCAGTACGCAGAACAATGGGGATTGGTGTTATAGCTGAGGTATTAATTAAATACCTAAACCAGATAGATAAGGCATTTAGCTAGGGCTCAGTGCATGCAGGGAGAACAAGACACCAGTACGGAGAAGAGCATATGGTCTCTAGTGAGTGTTTCTGACACTTCTCATTGACATTTCAACTAATGTTCTTTCCTTATTACCTATATTCTACAATGTATTAAGGAAGTGCATCACAGACTGCGTTTAACTTTTCAGCCAAACTGCGCTATATTGCTGAACACCTCCTTCTTGGGGGAGGAGGAGGAAGAGGTCTAAATCCTAGAAAACTTACATGGTCAAGCACAGGAGGCTATGGGTCACAAACCAGGATAGAAACAGGGCCAAAATACAGAACAAGAATATAAATAGAAGGACAAAGTCTTTAGTAACTCCTCTGAAAACTGTTTCACCCAGTAAATAAGTGTCAAATGCAGGGCAATGCCTGAAAGGGAAGAAAGACATTAGGAGTGGACAAAGCTCAGTAAGACTGGCCCCAGGGTGACAGACTTGGAAATGGTTGCTCCCCATTCAGGTGAGCAAAACTGGTGCAATACCATACTGGAAAGCACCCAGAAGAGCCTGCAAATAGACTGGAAAACAATATGGTAGTGCCTCAATTCCTGATGCATTTTTAGTTCTAACTTTTTCTAGAACAAAATATGTTAATTTTTAATTTGGTGAGCTTATTAGAAAATCCCACACCAAATCACTGATCTCAGTATACTGGCACTAATATAAGAGAGGTTTTAAGATGGGGCAAGAGCTGGATAAGAAGCTGTCACATGCCTCATAGCCCACTTGATGAGAAAGGTCTCATCCTTCTCCAGTCATCAGCTGCTCTGATGCTTGTGAGCCTTGCAAAAAGGCTGTATGGAGCAGAGCTCAGTGAAAGCAGCTTTTCTGACTCACTAATGGGAAGGAAAAAGCAACACCATCCCAGCAGCTCCCAAGAACAATCGGGACCCCTGACTGTGCCACAGTGAACCATCAAAAGTTTGTTCTTTGGAGCAAGATGAGACACTTTGAACTTAAAACAAATCAATGCTGGGACCATTCTGTACTGTCACGGTTTGTTTGCTAATGTGGAATAAGGCTTTGAGGCAATACTGAATCAAGCCCCTTGTTTACTGCATCCAAGAGAAACTCTGTATAAGCATGTGTGTGATGAGCTGAAATGAAGACTAAGCTATTTCTCTCCTGCAGTCTGAATTTCAATTGCTGTGCTTGTTGCAGTGTACTGAGACCGGGCCTCACTAGCCATTAGCTGGAGAATCAAACTATAATGTGTTTGACTCAATATATGTCCTAGTGAGTGACAGAGAATGGTATTGAGGAAGAAATACTGCAGGCTGTGATGGATCAGATTCCTAGAACAAAGAATTACCTTCCTCTTCTCCACTCCCTTTATATCCTCCTACCAAAGCACCAGGGATGGTCCAATTAACTATGGGCTACAGATAGCATTGAAGTATCTTACAAGGAAGTCACAAAGATGGGTATCATACTAAATAACTGGATTGTCAGAGAGAGACAGAAGAGATCACTGCATTGCTGGGAGACAAAACCAGAAAATTATATATATAGATACCCCATCCTGCAGCTTTTTTGGGGCCGCAGGCTGCTATTTATTATGTGCCTCATACAGTAAGACTTTGATCCCTGACTGGAGCTTCCAGGACTTCTGTAATCCAAATAGTAATAACAAGTAATTACTCCATGTCAGAATGATAAATGATTAAAAACATTTTATTGTGTTTTAACAATTTGGTATATAAAAAACACAGGGAAGTTTCTGAACAGTTAATCTTTAATCTTTTTTCAATTAACCAAACTGATTAGTAAATCTCTGGGCATTTTGTTAATGAGCACAGCTATGTGCTGTGGAAAAGACAAGTGATTACTATAAAAATTACTTTTTATGAAGGTTTCTACGCCTTTGATTAACTTGCTGTGTAACCAGGCCTGCAACAGTATGGATATACAGCCAGTTTTTTAACTCTCCCTCCTTCCATCTACGTGCCTTATGCCCTTCTCACCACTGCCACCAGTGGTATCTTAGAGGCAGATTAGATCCCGTAATCTCATTCAACACTGAGCAATAAGTGCAAAGTTAACAAATCCTCATCACTACTTGCAGTGGATCATGCTGAAGTTGGTGGCTGGGACTGCCAGAACTGTGCCCCACTGTGTGTTACCAGGGCACCGCAAGGATCTTGACCTCTGTACTTTTATACCCCTTGGTTTTTGTCAGAACTCCAGAGAGAAAGTTACACTGGTGAAGCATTCACAGAGAGACAATCTAAAGCGAAAGCAGAAAGCATTTAATTGGAAACAGAATTCCCATTCATAATTCAAGAGTCCACCTCTGAAACACACCTGAAATCCTTGTTTCTAAAAAGGGATTAGCTGAGGGCCTGGATTTCCCAATAAAACCATGCATAACTGCCTGCTGGGCTTCAGGATCTTAAACAAATGCCACTGACTTCGACAGAATGATTTAACAACTTCAGGGTAGCTGGGAGCGCATCTTTTGGGACAAGGCAGCGGTACCTTTGCCCTGCCTGGGGTCCATAGCCACATCACGCACAAGCCACAGACAACTAGACTTCACCAAATACAACAGGAGATGCCAATGGCCTGAATCTGGCACTAAGGCCAAGAGGCATGTGTCCATACCACAGACTTTCTCCCCAAAGGCAGGCAGTCTGATCCAGGCTGGCAGGGAATTTGCACCTGCAAACTGCCACTTTGCAAACAGTAGTACTTCTTTGCTAGCCAGCAGAACCAATCTTTTTAGGGTTAGTTTCAGACTTGAATAAAAGCCCACTTGCCTGAGTGCTTCCCTGTTTCTTTTCATCCACATCTATATTAATAGGTCTAACATAAGACGCTACACCTCTCTGCCATGCTGATTTTGCTCTTCATTTTCACCATTCCTCTCCAGCACTTTCGTAATGCCTGCCCTCACATCTGCATTGGTGCAGTGTCATTTGTTAAAGCTTGTATCAAAAGTGCTTGAAAAATAAATATTTGTGAAGACCAGATCCACTGACTCTACCTGTTGACCACTACCTGGTGTTGTGTTCCTCATGGACAGCAAGTCTGGTGTCACCAAAGCACAGGGAAGTTGACACATGTTACTTTCATCATCTGCAGTAGGTATTAATGCCTGAATTGTAGAGCCCAAAGAAGAATCACTCATAATGCAATACCCAGAAAGCCTCATTAGCACTAATCCTTCGTTCTGAGCTTGGCTTTGATTCACACATGGATGTGTTTACTCTTGATTGAGTAAATCATTTACAAACATCTCCAGCCAGCCCTGTGACTCATAGAGCAGAACTGGATCACAGAGTGTTCTGCCCCAGAGTCACATCAGTACCTTTGGTTTCATATAGTTATATCAGATCTGAACTCCACCTTTGCATGTAACTGAGTTACTCCCATTGATTTCACTATCTCTTCTCCCAGTCACCAAGAGGAGATGACTGGGTGGTAGCAGTCTGAGAGTGCCTTTCATAATGGCAACGGCAGGGTAGTTCATCAAGACTGTGAATATCCCTGTTTGACAGATAGGTCAATGGGGTGGCATTCAATGGAAGTATAATCGCCCTGCTGTTTTGCTGAGAAATTATCTTTCATCTTCTTTTAACGGCTTTGTTGTTTGGTTTTTTTCCAGGTTCCAGCTACTGTCATGTTACTTTTCTACAAACTTGCTTCTGAATAAATTTACTTGAGAAGGATATACTCAAAAACAATACTCTGAGCAAAGCTTTTAGTCACAGAAAATGGAACGAGTGTTGAGCAGACTGAGTCACTGAAAGCAGACTGAGTTTCTGTCATATGGATTTAATCACACAGAATTTCTGCATCAACAGACTGTTGCAGTGTCCAGTCTGTAGCTAGCGCCATGCAGAAAGCTTTGCTAGGAGTACTCTTCATTAGAGAAGACATTCATACCAAAACAAATCATCCTCTGCCACCTGGGTCTTTTCTGGTAAAAGGGAAGAAATAATATGTGACAGATGCTGATAACTTTGCCCAGAGTGCTTCTGCAAGGTGTTCAGGTATGACAAAGCAATGCATGGATTAAAAATCTATCCCTGTCGAAAGAAGCTGGAGGGAAGTCCACTGCTATCATTTATCAATAAGCATTTATCGGAGCTGTTTCTTCTCAACTCTGGGTCATATTCTTAAGGCATAGGCCCAACTACTAAGAATTTTAATGACTTATTTTTAGCAGTATAAAACACTGTTAAGGTCGCACTGATTTTAGTCAGAAAATAGAAACACATCAGGTACCTTAATGCATTCAGACCAGCTAATCAACACATCAGCACAGGCAGGATTTTGAATCTCAAATACCTTACTTTGAGCTGCTCATGGACTGAAAAATTCATAAATCAGAAATGACTAATGGCCGTATTCAGCAAATAATTCCCAACAGTGCATGCATTTGAGAAGCCCTCAATCTGTCCATAGGAAGATCAGAAATGCTAAGAAGAGGTGACTTTGGCTGCCCTTCCTTGGGAAATTATTTTCTTGTAGCAAAACCTGGTTCTTTAGCTCCCAAGAGGAGCTGGGTAAGCCTGGGTGCAGCTGAGGGCATGCTCTTGGCAGTAATAGCACCTGCCCTACAGAAACCCTTAGGAAAAATTTGCAGAAGCGATAATATTTATTAATAAATTAATATCTATCATTCCCTCTCCTGTGTTGGCTCAATCCATCAGGAAAAGAAACATCTGCTTCTGCAGTGGCTGGCTGATCCATCTGCTGAACTGCACACGTGGCAGTAACAAAGTGTTGTGAGGTTTTAAAATTGCATTTGCTATGCAACTGAAATCGACCAGACCTGCAGCAATTGCTCTAAAGCTATATACACCCAGTCATCAGCCAGCCACCAGAGCATTGCAGCACGGGCACCCCAAGGTGACTCCAAACCCTCAGGCACGGTCGCTGCCTGCAGAGGGGCTGCCTTTTGGGCGTCCACCCCACTCCTCTTTCCAACCAGGCTGGGGGCTGGATTCAGGGCAACAGCCAGCCCAAGGCACCCAGGCTCAGGGAATCAGACAGATGATTTCACCTTTGGAATGACAGCACAGCTCTGATGGACACAAGCCAAGCACATGCTGAATAACACTGCTCCAAACATACCAGTTCATCTTCCTGCTTCCTTGGGAGGCCTGTGGGCAGCTGAGACAGAGGAAATACAGCTCTTGGCTCCCTCTAACTC